>PVJH01020426.1:0-40707 GCA_004026705.1 Nesogale talazaci | reverse complement strand
CTGCTGGCGGTTTCAAACTATGGATCATGTGGATCATAGTCAAATACATAACCACAGTTCCTACAGTAAAGAAGACAAGGAAGGGTCTAATATATACGTATATATATTAGAATATATATATTCATATATACAGGGAGAGAGAAAGAAAGAAAGAACAAGGTGGATGTCACAAGAAACTCTGAAACTTGATCATGAGAGCAGATGAGATAGTTAAGGTTTATTGTGCCAATCTGGCTGACAAACACATGTGGAGTTAATTGAAGGGTAGAGAGATAAATGGCTCAGAGAGACTCGCCCCTCTGGTTCTCGGATCTCTTGCTTTCTGATGGTCACACCAAGATGCAGCTGCCTTAGCCAGTTCTCTGCCTCAGCTTCCAAGGCTCACTTCCTGTAAGACATCGCTGAGAAGAAGCCTCAGGAACGTACCCTGATACATCCCTGGGTGTTTGAGCAGCTGTGTGGAGAACTCTGCCAGCACTAAGATGCTTACATGTTAACTGATCTGGCTTCTCTCATGCAGTCAGCATCATTGTGTGTGTTTTGTGAGATTGAGGAGGACTTTGGAGATCAGTGTTGGTCATATGAGCCAATGATGGATTTATTGGCTTGAACAGTACTGGGTTGGGATGCACACTTAATGGACATTTACCCTTTATATGGAAGTTTCTCTTTTATATGTGTGATTTTCTGTGGATCTATTTCCCTAGCTTATGCAGGGTAACAGTAAATTAACTAATGTACATGGAAGCAATGATAAAGGAAAGAGTTTAACAGAAAAAATTCAAAGGATTGCTCAAGAAGAATAATGGTTTATAATGCAATATGTAAAGACCTGGAGTTATAAAGCCATAAAAGAAGGAAATGTTCAGCAAATCTCAAACTGAGAGAACTGAAGAAAAATTCAAGCCCCAAGTTGAAGTATTGAAGCATTCTATGAGCAAAATATTGTTTGATAAGTTAATATCAAAAGAAGATAGAAAGAATGCACAGAGTGTTCCAAAAAGGATTGGTCAGCATTCAACCATTTCAAAAGGTTACATATAATGTATCATAGATAGTATTGAAAAAGAAAATTCAAACTGTACTGGAGCCATTAACAAAAAACAAGGTTCCAGGAGTTTAAATGTTTCCAAAATTGATGCAGTACTGGCAGTTCTTACTAAACTGTACTAGTTAGGTTTGCTATGCCAATGAAGCCAATAAGAACATGTGTGCAGAGGTCAAACATTTGATTTGAGGAAAACTAAAACAAATAAAGACAGCTAGCACCTCATCTCCCTTTCGATCCCTAGTGATCAGATCAGTGTGTGCTTATTTAGCTAGTTCTCAATCTCAACATGTGTGATGCACTATCTGTGGGCCAAGCCAACCCATGGATTGTGTTGGTAGGGCTTGAGACTCCTTTGAGACAAGTTCTCCATGCTGCTGGTGTACTCATTGCTTGAACTCAAGTCTAGAGGATCCTGTCACTGTGCATGAGGTCAAGATCATATCGGGGTCTGCTTCCAAAAACTCCTGAGCTACTCACTATTGCTGCCACACCCTGCTGTCTGTTGCCTGTAGCCAGACTCATCTTGCCTTGCCTGAGGAAAGACTCCACTGTCTACTTCCTTGAACTTGGACTTAGCAGCCCACAAGAGTTGAAGGACTTTCAGTATATTAACTGTTCCATGAAAATGAGTCGAACTAAGCCTTCTACAGCTATGTGGACTATTTAGCTATTATATTCCTTCTTGCTGTATACATTTTTCCATATATACATGGTTTTGTGTCCTGGTTTTGTTTCTATAGGGAACCCTGCCTAACACACAGACTATGCCAAGAAATTTGGAAGCTAGTTCCATGATCAACCTACTGGAAGAAAACTATATTTGTGCTCACATCAAAGAAAGGTGATCCAAAATAAAGAAGAAAGTATTAAACAACATTATTAATATTACATGGAAGTACAACTTTGCTGAAGACCATCTAAAGACATTTGTAGAAGTACATTGACAAATGCCATAAATTCAAGCTACATTCAGAATCAGACATGGAATGAGGGATGTCAACATTAAAATCAAATGGAATGCAGAGTGTATCAGAAATATATTAATATATATTCTTAACTATGCAAAAGTATTTGACTGTGTGACTCATAAAAAACTATATATTACATTTCATAGACAGGGACTCTAGAACACGTAATTGTGCCCCCATGAAATAGGTATAATCATGTAGGCAGGACACATGCGCACAGAGTGTTTTAGAATCAGGAAAGGTGTGTTGCACAGTTGCATGCTTCCATTCTACTTATTAAGTAGCCATACTAAATAAATAATTTCAGAAGTGGAAATATATGAAGAGGAGCACAGCTTCAGGATTGGAGTACAGTTCTTTAACAATCAACAATATGCAGATGACAAAAATTTACTTATTGAAAGCACAGACATTTTGAATAACATACAGATAAAGATACAAGTTCACAGCCTTCCTATGTGTTACATCATATAAATAAACTAACCAAATCCTTACAACTTGACCAATAGATGTTAAACAGAGGGAAGTTGGCAAAGATTATGCTTTACTTGGCTCCACAATGGAGGCAGTATATGCTGCACAAGAGTAATTTAAAGTGTGTAAGTTAAAATTTTTCACTTTGATAATTAATATGAGTCTGATCCAATTCATAATATTTTCTATTAGTATTCATCATCATGAAGGTTAAACAATGAATGAGTTAGACAAAAGGAGAAATGGTACATTTGAATTATAATATTGTCAAAGAATATTCGAAGTACAATAGATGTTGTGATAGTTTGGTTTTATGTCACCTTGACTGTGCTAGTATTATTCTAGGATGTGATCTAACATAATGCAGCAAATTCATGATAATGTCTTCGTGAGCAGTCAAGCACTCTGATAGAGAAGCGGTTCTCGACCTTCCTAATGCCACGACTCTTTAATACAGTTCTTCAAGTGGTGGTGACCCCACCCATAAAATTATTTCTGTTGGTACTTCATAGTTGTACTTTTATGACTGTTATGAATTGGGCGACCCCTATAAAAGGGTCACTTGATCCCCAAAAGGTCATGTTCCACAGGTTGAGAACACTGAATTATAGTGGAAAGGAAGTTTCATTGGGGGTGGGTGGGGTGTGGCTTATTCTTAATATAATTTGACACTGTGGTGAAACTATTTCAGTTTTTCTTATAGGCCTGCATCCTGTATTTTTACCTTTGATCTCTGGTCATAAGCTAATAACCTGCCACATTTCCTACTGAATTTAAAAGCTATAAACAGCCTATCATATTGCCTGCCAATCCTGGGAGTCATCAGGATTTATTCAGCAGTCCAAGAAGAGCCTCCACCTTAACATCTGACCCACAGACTTGAACTGGTCAGGAATTACAGTACCCTCTCCTATATCTGGCTGAGTAACTTTTTTTCTTGGTATAAGATTATTTCTTTATAAACCTATTGTGTTAGTCTGGATAGACTAGAGAAACAAATTCATAGGTACACATATAGATAGATATAAGGGTAAGGTTTATATACACTAGAAATGGAACATTGAGAAAAAATCCCTACCCAGTCCAATTCAAAGTCATAAGTCCAACATTACCCCATATACCCACTATCAGTCTATAAAGTCTCCTTCAGACTCACAAAGTCACAGGCCAGTGGGTGCAGAATCCAGGCACTGGCAGGGGTCTCCCCATGGCTCCTCGCTTCCAGGGCTCAGGGTCCATCAACAGTATCCAGTTGTTGTAGAAGCAACTCAGCATTGGCAGGGGTCTCCACGTGGCTTCTCCAACTTCAGAGGTCTGGTTCCATCAGGGTAAGGCCATGTGGCTTCTCCTCTGGTTCCTCCAGCTCCTCGGAGGTTGCCATCTTGTCTTGTCCGTAGTTTGTCGGCTCAGAGACTGACTCCCAACAACTCGGGAGATAGTTTCTCATCTCCATGAGGGAAATATCACGACATTTCCCAGAAGTCTCAGGAGAAAACCATACCCACCCAGAGGTCTCATTGGCTACTCGATGGCTATCTCCAGATTAACAGGCTAGACTCCATCCCCACATCTCAATCATGAAATTGACATAAACACATGACCACCGCACCTATATAAGCATCAGTGGCTTTGCTTCTCTAGTGTCACTAGCTTAAGGTAGGTTTCTGGAAGAATAAAAAAATCTGTATTGGAAGAAATACAACCAAAATGCTCCAAAAAAGCAAGGATGGTGAGACTTAATCTTATGTAGCCATGCTATCAGAGACCAGTCCCTGGAAAAGAAAACAACACTTCCTAATGTTGAAGGTCAGTAAAAAGAGAAAGTTCCTCAACAAGATGTATTGACACAGTGGCTGCATCACTGGGCTCAACGAGGACAACTGTGGCTGTGGTGCAAGATCAAGGAGTGTTTTGTTCTAGCGTACATGGGATCATTATGAATTAGAGCTGACTTGATGGACCTAAGAGCAACAACGTTTCTCCGGCTCACTTTTTCTTCTCCATTGCTGTCCTTCAGTAGTGTGTCACTACAGTGTTGCTACAGTCACTGGTCTCCAGGAAAATTAATTACCTCCAGGGACATTACTTTTTTTTTGGGGGGGGGGACATCACTGCCCTCAGGTGGTGGGAGTAGGAGGCCCAGCCTTTGCTCCGTGGAGCTGGAATCGAACCTCCATCGCAGTGGGCCGCAGTCCTGCACACAACCACTATGCCACTGGGGCTCAGCCCCCAGGGACATTACTTTTAAGCAACATATTTCAAAAGTAACTAAAGGAAAAACATCATGATACATGTCAGCTTATAATCATTCCCAATAATCAAATAATTGTGCCCAATAACACAAAACAACTAAAATAAGCATAAAATTATATTAAATAAAAGCAATGAAAGAAATGAAAGTTGTATTGAAAGAAAGAGTAGGAAGATGTGAAATAAAGAAATGAGAAAAATAACTTTTACAGAAAACATTAAAAACGGTTAAACTTTTCAAAAAGATAAGTGGAAAGGATGAATTAAAATGGAAATTAATTTTCACAGAGAAATAATATAATGAAAAAGAATAAGACATTTAAAAACACTGAAGAGAGAATAAAATGTTTTAAAACCATTTCTTTGGGAATAAGAACGTTGAAAATTAGAGAAAAGGCAAAATTTGAAATAATAATTTAGGATTTTCCAATTGATAAAGCATTCCCAGATTCAAGATTAATACATAAAAATAAATTCAAATCACAATAATGAATTTGAAATTGAAGTGGTTCAAAGTCAAGAGAACAATGTTGAATGCAATGAGGGAAAATTGCAGTGAGCAAAAAAATAATTAAAGTACAGAACACTTCACAAAAGCATGATTGACATCAGGAAACAAAGGAATGGCATCTTTGTAAAATTCAGAAAATAGATATGTCAACCACAAAGTATATATCCAGTTGTCCTCATTTTCTAGTGCTGGTAAAACACAAACACCCCAAGTGAATGACTTTAATAAACAGAAATCTGCTTCTTTGTTTTAGCGCCTATTTCGTAAGCTTGAAGTTCAAACTCAGTGTAGCAGCCCTTTCTATTGGCTCTGGAAGAATGTCTGTTTTCCTTCAATATCTGTTTTACTGGTGTTTTTAGAGATGGGGCCTCAATCTTCATAGGAACCTAGGGACCCCCTCTCCCCTTACTCCCCTGCCTCCCCCCACCAAAAAAAGCACGCTGCTTCTGGGTCTTCTTTCTTGATGGTAGTGATGTCCCTCCTCCCCTATTTGCTTCTCCTTTTCCTTTTATCTCTTGTAAGGTAAACGTGATTGGAGCTAGAGGAAATGCCCCATAGATCTGTGTGGAGACCTGAGTAAAGCTACTGTGTCTTCCCTCGGATACCTATCACTATCACACGATTTCAACAGTAGCCCAGGCCCAAAGCTGCCTCTTTGTTGTTTTCACATGGATTCTCAAGGCATTAGAAGTGAGAGAAAAGTTGAAAGTAAAAATTAAGAATAAAAGTATATAAATAGTTTCTTTTATAAAAGGTATTCCTAATGTTTGTTTTTTTTTAAATGCCGTACCACTCCATTCCCTCTGTTATCAACTCCTTAATCTTTTCTCCTGTTTGCCCTATGTCTGTGGTTCAGTAATTTTATACAATATCCCACAGAACTCGTGAACCATCAAATCATTGGTTTGCACCGTTGTGACCTAGGTTTGTGGGAAGATTCTCCTTCGTCATGTGATTCCAGGGATTGGTGAACAAAGGTGGGACAATAGGCTGTTGATTTACAAGGCTTTGGACAAATCAATTTAGATGATAGGCTGCAGAATCAAATCCCAATAACCAGAGGTCAGACAAGGAATCAAAGCAAGAGAGTCAAAGAAGACAAAAAGAATTCCTATATATTGGATGTCGCTCACATCCTTAAGGGAACTAAGGAGGGCATTTGGAGGCCTACTCTCTTATAAAGCAACAATTCAAGATACAGCCCATTCTAGTCCTGATTCCTTAAAATAATAGACATCTCACTCTGAATTGGGAAAATGACAACAGGCTAAAAGTTGAGACATCACAAAATGAAGACTATGTCTAGAATCTACTATATTAAGTAATTCATTGCACTCCAAAAAAATCAACCAGGATAATTATGGTTTAGAATATTAATATTAGACATAACAATTTAGAGAAAATTGTGATGGAGTGAAATTTTGTAATATAGCTTTTCTACCTATGTCTCTCTAACTCCCATAAAATGATGGGGAGGGACTATGCAAACAGGGCACATAAAACACTGATAAAGGGACTTGCTCAATTTCCATTATCAGCCCCTGACTCAATAGATGAGCCATCTCAAAAGAGGAGAGGAAGAAACCCCAAGTACTTCACAAGATCCTGATCAATATCTTTGTCTGAAGTGGAAAACAGGAAGTTGGGCTAATAAGAGTCCGATAGCTAGGACTGATTATTAATTGTTTTTCTTAATAAAAAAATTAAAAATAGATGTCCAAAGTGTCAAGAAAATAAATTATTACTAAAGTTGGTTTACTTTAAAATCATTTGCAAAAAATAAGCTCAAGTTTATATATTCATTTTGTGAATATAGTCAGTTCTGGAAAGTTTGCTTTGTTCTTGCTGCATTGTAGTTGGCTTTGGTACAAGATAGGTGTTAACTTAAAAAAATCATGTTCATAGCTTATGTTACCATGGACATCTCATGGTCTTTCAGTAGATGCTATAGCTGCAGGTTTTAGTAAATACCCTAGAGTGCATTATAAATATTTTAATGGTTCTGTGAGTTGATTTATAACTTTATAAAATTATATTGGGTATGCACCTTCAAACATGTGATCATCTGAAATAGGTAATTGAGTGGGTGGTTAACACAGGTCAAATCATCCAGATAACATTCAACAGGTTCCATGTCCCTAATAGAATACATTCAGTTCCTATTTGTAAGTCTTGAATTTTGAAGCTATTTCAATAAATAGAATTTTTAGAACTTCCAACACTTTGAGAAAACTGTATTTACTTCTGAAATCCTACAAATGTTGTATACCTTACATAAATGAAATATTATTCATTGTGTCTTTTCCAATTCTTCTGAATCAAAAGTGATTTTTTCTTTATACTATTTCAAGTCATTGAATACCATTCCTCTTTTACATCATTTATTATTATCTATAGGCATTGTTTTCTATTTGTTTAATTTTTTTTAAAAAGTAATCTTTCTCACTCTTTTGTGAGTACTTGAATGACAATCATTTTAATATTTTAACATAAAACTAATGTTTTATGTTTACCAAAATTCCTCATAAACACATTTATAAGATAATGTGCTATTTTTCCTTAGTCCCAGTCCTAATTTTTGACTTTGTGTGCGAATGTACAAGTTGTGTCTGCAGACCTGAAGATTGACAGTTCATACCCACTCGGCCTCACTGTAGGAATACCTAAAGATTTGCCCTTATCATTATTATTGTTGCTGTTAGATGCTTTTGAGTCTATTCCAATGCATAGCTTCCCTATGCACAATAGAAGTAAATACTATCATCCTTACAATAGCTTCAATACTTGAGCTCATATTTGTAGCCATTGTGTTAAAACTATCTCACTGAGAGTTCCATTCTTTTTTTCTGTCTACTTTCCTAATAATGTCTTTTTCCAGGAATTGATTCTTCATCGTGCACAAAAGCTTGATGACACCTAACACAGCAGCAACAACAACTGTCTACTAAAATCAGGTCTGAATGCCACCCTATTTGTGTACATTTCCATGAGTATCATAGAGAATGATCTCCAATGTTAGACTATTGGCACACGTGTATGAATTTTAGAATTATAATATATCATATAAGGAATTACTAGTAGAAGGGTCATACAAATTGATTATGACTTACTATCCTATATCAACTATACTTGTTGGTTGGCCCTTGCACTAACAAATTTCTGCATGCTTTATTTATACCTATTTTGTTTGTTTTTTGTTTCTCAACCTGTATGCATTACTTTAAATATCATTGCAACCTAGAGGTGAATGCTGATATCCTAATACAATATTAGTACTCAAATATGTTCGATCTCACCGACTTGCTTAATGTGCACGACACTGCACTCTCATAGTCTCATAGACTATTACACTCTCTTTTCTCTTGCCCTTTTCTATATGAAGTCTGGATTTGTTTCCTTTGTTAGTGAGTGACATAGAAATAAGAATTATTTCTCTTTTCACTTCAGTTGTTCTTGAGTTGAGTCTGTATGGATTTTGTTGATTCTATGGTGACTCCCAAGTGTGTCAGAATAAAGCCATGCTGCTTTGATTGTACGCTTTTTGGAAGACAACCACAGACATTTTTCCCAAGGATCATCTGGTTTGACCAGGCCTGACGAACTGTTACTTATCAGTGTGGCATCTTCTTGTTGTTAGATGCCATTGAGCAGGCTTCCACACAGAACAACACTATGCACAGCAGAAGCAGATGCAGGATCCTGCACCGGCAGAAGAGGAAGGGTCAGAGAAACCTCTGTACTGCATGGTCCTGCCCCAACCTCACAACTGTTCCTTTGCTTGAGCCCACTCCTGGAGCCACTGTATCAGTCTATTTCCTTGAGGGCTTTCCTCTTGTTTGTTGCCTTTTTCTTTACCAAACATGATGTCCTTCTCTAAGTATTGGTCCCTTCTACCATGTCCAAAGTCAGTGAAACTAAGTTCTATCATCCTGGCCTCTGAGGAGTACTTTAGTCTTACTTCTTCCAACAGAGAGAGAATTGTCCTTTTAACAGTCCCTGATATTTTCAATATTCTTCTCGAGCATTGCAATTCAAAAGCCATGATTCTTCTTCAGTCTTAGATTTAGGGCTATACACATTCTGTTTCCATCCATCTAATCCTTCTAAAGAAATTATGCACTAATTGATTACATGGTGTAAAAATGGCAGTGTAGTATCCTGGTGTGTTAGTCCAGGTAGACTAGAGAAACAAGTACATAGGCTCGCATATGGATATAAGGGAATGGTTTATATACAAAAGGAATGGAACACTGAGAAAGCATCCCAACCCATTCAAGTTCAAAGTCATAAGTCCAATATTAGCCCATATGCCCAATAACAGTCTATAATGTCTCCTTCTGACTCATGAAGTCACAGGTCAGTGGGTGCAGAATCCCAGCGCTGGCAGAGGTCTCCCCATGGCTCCTCGCTTTTAGGGCTCAGGGTCCATCAACAGCATTCAGTGGTAATAGAAGCAACTCATCACTGGCAGGGGTCCCCATGTGGCATCTCCATCTTCAGAGGTCTGGTTCCATGAGGGCAAAGCCGTGTGGCAACAAAGTCGTGTGGAGGCTTCTCCTCCAGCAACTTAGAGGCTGCCATCTTGTCTTGTCCGTGATTCATTGTCTCTGAGGCAAACTCCCAACAACTGAGGAAGATAGCTTTTCATCTCCACAAGGGAAATAGCGCAAGATTTCCCAGAAGTCTCAGGAGAAAGCCATGCCCACATAGAGGCCTCATAGACTACTCAATGGCTATCTCCAGATTAATAAGCTAGACTCCACCCCTACATTTCAATCATAAAATTATCATAAGCACATGACTGCCACACCTGGAGAACACAAAATGTGTTTCTTTTCAATGTGATTTGAGATTGGAGAACAAAATAAATACAAATGAACAAGTAGTTGATATTTAAGATAGCAAGTTAGAAGGTAAGTGGTGGGCTAAGACCCGGTGGCATAAGTGGTTGAGTGCGGGACTGCAGCTCGCAAGCTTGGTGGTTCAAATCCATTGGTGGCTCTCAGGACCAGTACTGGGTAGCAGCCATGACCACCAGAGGCAGTGATGTGCTCCCCCCCCCAAAAAATAAGAAGATAAGTGGCTTGTGGCTTCTGAGATCTGCAAGGAATTGGTAAGGCTGGTGATCCAAGTGCAAAGAATTGAATGTTGAGCAGCCAAATGCAAGATTCAGATCCAGCAGCAAGCAAGCAAGCTCTCTATAGTGTCCACTTTTATGGGAAGCGTCACTCTGCAGCTCTAATAGCATAAGGGTTACAAGTTTGGCTGTGGTCTGCAAGGTGGGCAGTTCTAAAGCACCAGGTGCTCTGCAGGAGAAAGATGGGGCTTTTTCCTCCAAGAAATAGTTACAGTCTCAGAAACACAAAGTGGGTAGTTCTGCCCTATAGGTTTGCTATGAATTGGCATCCACTTGACAGTATGTATGGGATTTTTTTTTTTTAGGGAAGACCTTATTCTGGGTGCGAGGGGAGGATGGATTTACTTTAAGAGTACTAGGTTTGCGATCTGAGTAAAGGAATCATATTTCAAAGTAATCTCTTTACATTTGATCGACTGCTCACAGCAGATCTCATTATGAAATCTATTATGTTGTGTTAGTACACATTAGAGAAAATGAACATGATTTAACTGCAAAAAACAGGTATTAACATTGAGTACTGAAAGCTCAATGCTGCAGTGCTGTAAGTTCTCATTTTTAGCAAGTTGGTTGTATCATCTGCGGACTTCAGCTTGTTAATAATATTTCCTTAAATCCTCATGCTGAACTCTTCTTCATGGAGTCCAGCTTTTCATAATTTGCTAAGCATATATATTAAATAAATATGGTGAAAGGATACAACACATATGTACTGCTTTCCTGATATTCAACAATGCACTGGTCTTTGTTCTGTTGGCATAAGTGTCTTTTGGTTCATTACAGTTCATGCATTATGCACAATGAAGTGCTGTGAAATTAACAATATCACTCAAATTTTGTTAGAATCCATAGATGGAATACCTTTACATAATAAAAAATGAACAAGTAAATATTTCCCATGTATTTTCTCCTTTTGGCCAATATCCATATGACATCAGCAATGATGTCTCAGTGCTGTGTCCTCTTCTGAATCAAACTTGGATTTATGGCAGTTCTCTTTTGAGCACTGCTGCAATCATTGTTGAAACATTGTTTAAAATCTTATTTTCATGTGGTGCTGTTTCATTATTTCTACATTCTGTTGTGTCACTTTTCTGTGGAATGTATACAAACGAGGATCTCTTCTATTAGGCTGGGCAAGTAGCTCTAGGTTCCGTTGCTTGCAGATATAGCTTAACTCTATCTCTGCCTCTATCTCTGCCTCTTTCTTTGCATGTTCAATAAAAGCCATATATGACCTTCTATGTGTTCCCTATTGGCAAGAGATAGGAATCAGACATACTTTCTTTATGTACACACCAATTATTCAGCCAACATGACTCAACTTCTATACGAGGTTGAATGGTTCTTTGCAATGGTCACACACACCTTATAAACTGTGATCACAAACTAAGGAGTTCATTAGGAAAGTTTGGTTACCACAAGTCAAATGAGCAAGCAATACGTATGCAATCATTGGTTCATAACACCACCTCTCCTCAGCTAACAGTCAATGTTTTCTCTCTCTCTCTCTCTCTCTCTCTCTCTCTCTCTCTCTCTGTGTGTGTGTGTGTGTGTGTGTGTGTGTTTCTCAGCCTTTCAGCCTTATGTTTAGTCAATTTTCTCTCTACTTCGCCGAAATATGATATCAACCATATAATAGAACCAGTCCCTCTCTGGTACTCAGTATCTCAGACTTTTGGCCTTTTCCTCCATGAGCCAGGAAGCCAGCCTATTTCACGAATAGTCCCTTATTTTCAGAACTGCTTCTCTTACTCTGCCCCCATAGTTTCCAAACCACAGTCTTGGGTGTCTCTCATCTCACTCTCCACGTCTTCAGACCAAGATCTGGAACGTGCTTTTCCAATGGTCCTGGGATTTTTATCCGTATCCAAGATGGCTGTTAGACACCAAGGAGTGGCTTGGATGGAGGGTGGTTTTGCCTTTTATCTTAATACATCTCTGAGGAACAAGGAAGATGATATATTAAGTCACAAACTCTAGTAAGTGAATCTTAAACATATATTCTACTTTAATTCTGTAACAGAGATTGTAATCCCAAATGAGATCCTAGCCACAGGCATAGAGGCCAGAATTATAATACATTACAGAAGGAGTTATGGCTAGAAGTACCAAAATAATTGACACTATCTCAATACAATCATCTCTTTCTATGACACCTCAGCATCTTTTCTCTTTTTTTAAAAATTTTTTGTGGGGTGCATCACTGCCCTCTGGTGGGAGTGGGAAGTCCAGCCTTGCTCCTGGAGAGCTGCTGCTGGATTTGAACTGCCAAGCCAGTGGGCCGCAGTCCCGCACTCAACCACTATGCCACCTGGGCTCAGCCTTATCTTTTCTCTTTTATAAAGATATCACTCATACTAGATTAAGATAAAACAATTCCTGGTTGAAGTAAATGCTTTAGTGCTCAAGCAATAGCTAAAAGGTTAGCAGTTTGAACTCTTTTAGAAGAGCTTCAGCTGTTGATCTGCTTCTGAAAGACCACAGTTATTAAACCCCTAGAAAGCAGTTCTGCTCTGCTCTCCTCAGGGTTTGCAAGACCAGTGCACATGACATTCATCCTAGAACAATGAACAACTCCAATATACTATCATGTTAACTAATAACATCTTTAAAGATCTTATTTCCCCAAATTTTCATATTGAAAATAGTGGAGATTGGGATTTAAATTCCAGCTCTTCTTCCGGAAGACAGAGTGAAGTTCATTGCAATATTCCAATTAAATGAGAATAAAAGCCTTCTCTTCTCACACCCAGTTTGGATTCTAATTCAGCTTGATCTGGTATCATGAAATATACAAATTTTAGAGTCTCAGAGAAGCATAGCCACCCAGATGGGAGTAGAGGGTGAGAGCAAAAGAGAATGGCTTTCAACAAGATGAATTCCTGCCAGGGATGCCACTCTGGCCTGGAACCCTGCAGCAGGAGGATGGCTTCAGAGGCCGCACGGATGGGTTTTCTTGTGAGTACGGGACTGACGCTGACAGCAACCAGCTAGGTAAACTATATCCTTTAAGCATTTTGACAATTCCTTCAAAATGCTCAGAAAACTATCATTTTCCTGCTTTAAAATGTCAAGAGAAAACTGCAGCATACTTACCTGAGACACATGCCCTGGGAAAAACAACAGGACTTGTACCAGTTGGTGCCTCCAGCTCCCCCTTTAACTATCTCCATCGCTTTAGATGTGCACATTTAGAGTGTGATAAAAAGCATGGATACGACTCTTATCTTCATTCCAGAAGTCCAATTTGTATGATAAACTTCTTCATTTTCCTTAGACTGGCACTGGATATTTTTTTAAGCTATCATGGATGAAAAATGATCTCTTGGACTAAAAAGTAGGGCAATGAGGTGAAAACAAAGTCATATGAAATACGTGAAGTTATAAAACAGACAGGGGCCTTATAAATGTAGATGCTGTTCAGCCTAAGCAAATTAATTTGTCAGCAAGGTGAGATGTTTTGTGGGAGGAAGATTATTTTTGCTTCAAATATGTGAAGTGCGCACAATAATTCATTTAAATCAAGCTTATATATTGTCTTTAGGCCAGTATTAACTTCTATATTTGAAAGTCATTGTAAGCAGTTTTCAACAGTTATTTTGTTATAATTATGTACTCCACTGACAAAAGCTAATGATTTATTTTACTATGAAGGTGCTTCAAGATTTAGTTGCAATGGTTATAGTGCAACAGGGATAAATAATTAACTAGAAAAGGCACCAGGAAAAAGGATGAGTGCTAGTGTATTGGGAGAAATCAACCACCTAAAGATTGATACTTGTGCTTTAAATTCTTCTTAATCCACTTACATCTTCTTACTAGCATCGACGCACAATAGTAACTCAGAAAAAAATTTTTTAATTTTGAGCTTTCCATACCTGGTAAGACTGGTTCTGAAAACAGAGACTGGTGGTTCTATTTCTTTCCTTTAGAGTGATATTTGGAAGCTGACATTGGAAGTGTCGAGAGCAGGAAGGGTAATAGAACAGGGCACATAGCATACTCATTCCATCTGAAAGGGTGAGACAGTCTTGGCTCATTTTATGAGACAGTCTTAGTTCACATTAGCACATCACATCAACCAGGTGGGGATGCCTTATAGAGTGGAGGCGTGTTTCCAAAGGCTGCTTATGCATTAGCAAGGAACTTATGTTTCAACTGTACTTGGAAGTCATAGTGTCACAGTGAAGGATGTCTTGCTCATTTTGACTCAAATTTATAATTCAGACCACTTAGTAGTTCTTCTTTGTTTTTAAACAACTCAACTTATTTAAAAAGCAGAAAGTTCTTTTTAAACAACTCAAGGAAAAAACTTTAAAAATGATAAAAAAATGTAATGGCATCATAAGCTGTATGAGCTTTGAATAGTCATAGTCAGCAATAGTTTCACACATAACAATGATTCTGAAGATGTGACAAAACCAACTAGTGTTTCCTTCTGCTCTTCATAAAGTGAGTGCATTGACCACAAGGCACTTAACAACGTGTACATTGTCTGGCTCCTGGGATATCACTCTGCATTGGCCAAGACAATAAAACACAGAACCCCCCACCAAAAAAAAAACACAGAACCCAGGGATGTGAGGGAATATTCTTCAAGGAGCCATAGGAGAAGTGGAGCAGAATAACATCTAGGAAGAGCTGGACATTTGGGTCATCTTTAGTCTCCAACTCTTTGAGGCTCTCAGGCACTAATAAGTTAAAAGAAATTATTACAACAGTTATAGGGAAAGAAGAATCTTGTGACTGGGATTTGGTATGTGAGAATGTCAATATTAGACACATAAATGAAGACTATATCATGTAGATCTCTTGTCCAGTTTTAGATATTTTAATTACAATGAAACAGCTTCCATATTTTTACATATCTATAGTGCTATTAAAAGGGCCACTCTATTCCTAAATGACTAATGATATTTATAGAAGAAAGATAACAAAAATGAAGAAAACCTAATTATGAGCCTTATAAGTACATGTTTTATAAAACAGCTTATAATATAATATTGAAAAGAAGTAGATGAACCTTTCTGGTAAGTGTGGGATATAAGAGGAGAGAGAGAGAATGGGCTCTTTGCATTTTCGGATCATATAGTTCTACATGCTGAGAAGTGAAGACTCAGAGATATACAATTTGAGGGTAAATAGGATACTAGAAATCATAAGATATGATTTGGACTAAACTTAAAAATTTTTTAATGTCTATCTTGAAAGAAAATCACGTAGGCAAGGAAAAAGGAGATAAAGTTTCAGGGCAGAGTTCAGGACATATCAATGACTGAGTAAAATGAAGATGTGGTGGGTACCTCAAAATTGTTCAAAAAATTGAAAACAAGCTAATAGAAAAATAACCAATTGACCTTCTTAACACACTGTTCAAGTTCAATAGCACAGGAGCATCCTTTTAAATACCTTACTCAGATTTTTTAAAAAATAGCAAAATACCACTAAAAAAGGCCCTGCTTGAATCATTCTTAGTTCAATTAAAAAATTTGCAAACAAAGCTGTTATGGAACCCAAGAAAAATAATTCACCCAAATTTTAATATTTTCTTCAAGATAATGCTAACACAATTTATTTTCAATGATGTAATTTGGCATTTAATACAAATAGATGAATATTTATTTTATTTGGTCTAGTTCCACTTCCAATTCTCTTAACATGATTAGAATTTTTGTTCCAGTATTTAACTCATTGACTATCTTGTTTCCAAATGTTCTTCTTTTAAAAATGTGATTAAAATCTTTACTTATGAATGAATGATTAGATGCAAGTGAAATAATATCAAAAGTTTGTCTTACGTCTATTAAACACTCTTTTGTATGTCACTTCCAACTTACTTCAAAAATATAGTTAACAAGTTTCTACCAGCTACTTTGCAGTTTAACTGTTTTGCAACTTATAAACGAGTTGGATTTATAATGCTAACCTCTTTTACATAGAACTCTTTCTTCTTCAAGAAAAAATATGGTTTCATTTAGTGTCTTAACTCTTAAGTAAAAAATGTTTTAAATGTAATTTACTTTTAAGAGATGACTGCGTTGAGCATGTCACAATGCGTTATATTCTCCTTCATACAATACAGTGAGAGAGGAGAAAGAGTTTCTCTTTTTCCTACTCTTTTAAAGTGTGTGTTTTTGAAAAAGAAACAAATGCACAGCTCAATCTCAGATAATAAATATTGTAAGCTAAAAAAGATGACACATATTATGGATATTCTACTGTGAAACTAAAAGTTTCTTTAATGATAGTTCCCAGTAGGACAGTATCCTTTTCATTAAATTACATGTTTCTTTGGTTAGTAGTTAGCCATGAATTTCTAACTAGCTTTCTTCAATGTCCTGCCTGTACCACTTGGGGGATCTTAGCAAGGGATTAGCTTTCTGATCATATCCTTGGCCAACAGAAGGAGTACAGAATGGCATTTTTAAGGTCAGCATCACATCATCTCATTTCCCTATTTAAATATTTTAAGAGGTTCTTTAACTTTATTTAGCATCAAACTCAAATCTTTTCTAGAACCAACAATGTCTTAAACATGCTATCCCGGGGGGTGGCGCAGTGGTTGTGCGCGGGACTGCGGCCCACTGGGACGGAGGAGGCTGGGCCTCCTACTCCCACCACCGGAGAGCAGTGACCCCCCCCCCCCCAAAAAAAAACATGCTACCCCTTCTCTTTCTAATCTCATTTCCTATCAGATTCCTATCTAATCTTATTTCCTATGAGATTTCCTACTGCGCCAAAATAAGATCCTTTCATTCATTTTCACCATTAAAAGAACAACAGCAATAACAAAACAAGCAACACCTATGTACCCCATTCTCCAAACACTATTCCTTTGGACACGTTCTACAGAAATTTACATATATCAATCATTTCTCTATGGTCAGGGTTATGGTGAGCTTCTGCTCATGAAGAATCCAACTTTCTTCAGTAATTTTGCCCACATGACCACACCGTTCATGCCCACTTCTCTGTTACCTCCTGAAACATCTATTTAATATCTCTCTCTCTGTGTCTCTCTTTTGGTGTCCCATTGAAGAATCAGAAAGAAAATTCCCAGAAATAAATTATCAAATTAAACTGAGCTATCAAATTAAACAGAGAATTAAACTGTTATTTGCTTCACAATCTATACATTATAGAGCAGTGTTTCTCAGCCATCCTAATGTCACAGCCCTTTAATACAGTTGCTCATGTTGTGATGACCCCCTAGCCATAGAATTTTTTCTTTGCTACTTCATAACTGTAATTTTGCTACTGTCATGAATCAGGAGACCCATGTGAAAGGGTCGTGACCCACAGGTTGAGCTTCCCTGCTATAGAGTATCCAATCCGTTATCAAATTCTTTTTCCTCTGACTCCTAAAGGTTCCTCGTTTTCACCTGGAGGTTTTGCCTGGAGTTAGATTCCATTCCTGTTAATCACTGTCATCTAGTCTTTCCTCTCTTTTCTCTCCTACCACAGAATTAAAACTGAAGTCCTATTTCTAGAGCTCCAAACACACAAAAAGAACCGATGGCCATCAGATCCGTCCTGACTCACAGTGATCCTATAAGAACTGTCCCTTGGAATTTCTTAGACCCCCACTACAAGCAACTTGGTTCCCCCCTGTGGAAAGGCTGGTGGTGTCCAACTGCCCACCTTCGGTTAAGCAGCCCACCACATGACCACTGTGCCACCAACACTCCTTTGTGCTTCCAGAGTTACTCTCTTCCACATTTGGCTGTCATGAAGAACCTAGATCTTGCTAAATGGAAAGGCTACTCATTCTTTTACCATAAAATACTGCATTGAGTCCCTATAGCTTCCAAGAGAATGTCCAACTGTTTTTACTGTATGAATAATACCCTTCATTTTCAGCATCCAATCTTACTTCAGATGAGGCTAAGGTGGTTCAGTGATAGAATTTACTTCCTCCATGTTGGAAATTCAGGTGTTCATGACCAATTCACCTTGGGTGTAGTGACCACTCACCTGTGCCAGTGACTACTTGAGTGTTGCTTCAAGGGCGAGCCAAACTAGGAAGAAAGTTTTGGAGATCTACTTCTGTAAAACCATCCAATGAAAGTTTTGTGTTTACAATGGTCTGCTTAGCAATTGATCATAGCAATGGCACAGGACATGGAAAAGTTTTATTTCATTTCACATGTGGAGTCTGGTATTGACTTGATGGTAGCTACCATCAGCATCTTTCATCAAATGCCACACAAGAAGTATTGCCTCTAGTCACATTGTATGATGGGTGGTTGTTAGTACAGTGGTCCCACAAAATCTGCAGAGTGTTGCTCCAGAAAATGCTTCACCACTTCCAGTGCAGATACAAAATTGGCAGATATAGAAATCCCTTGTATCAAATACCATCATATTTAAATATAACCTATGCACATCTTAACATATACTTTAGACCATTTCTAGATTCTTAAAACACCTGATACAATAAAGATGCTACACAATTAGCACTGTGTGCTTCCTCTTATCCTTTGAGTTATCCTTTGATCTTTTAGTTATTTTATGTTGTTTTGAGGAGCCATAGTGGTGTAGTGGTTACACATGGGGCTGCAATTCAGATGGTCGGCAGTTCAAAACCACCAGCAGCTCTGGAGGGCAAGGACCAGACTTTCTACTCTCACAAAGAGGTGTAGTCTTAGAAACACATGAGGGGGGGGGGGCTTTGAGTCAGCACTGACATGATGGCAATGAGTCTGGTTTTGAGAGAGTTACTTGCAGCTCATAGCGATGCTATTTACAACAAAACGAAACAATGCCTGACAAGTATGGTGCTCACCATTGTTGTTTGAGCAGGAGGCTGCAGTTACTGCATTAATACAGCTCCTGAAGGACTTTCTACTTTTACTTTATTCACCACAATCTCCTTTCACAGGGACTGACCCCTCCAGAGAGCTTGTCCAAAGGACATGAGAAGAAGTTGTGTCATCATTACTTCTCCTTGCACTTCTTCTAAGACAGATTTTTTAGTTTTTCTTCTGATAGGCCTTGGTGTTTTCAATAGTCTTTGTCAACATCATAATCCAAATACATCAATTCTTCTGGGGTTTTTCCTACTTGTTTATTGAGGAGTCTTTTATCTCTCTGAAAATTTTGGGCTGAATCAACAATTGTAGAACCAGGCATACAGAGAAGGGACTCCATATAACACATCACTAAATCTTTTGATGTAAGAGCTCCTCTTCCCAACTAATTGGTACTTTTCTTTCAATAATCAGGACAAATATCTGGGAATGCTCCTGACCTCTACTCTTGAATGAGTTTTTCATGTTCCGCTTTCACACTATCACCCTACATTGGATAAGCCTATCTCGGGATTTCTATCCTGCTCTGTTATAGAATAACTGATCTGACCACAAAGAGTATAAGTAGGGAATGGGCAACTATTGAATATGCCAACATACCAAACACATAGAACAATTCATAGTATAGAGACTTTTAGGACGTGTTAACTGGAAGCCTAAAAGTGTATAATTTTTTTTAATCCCCATAAGTCATCAGTTACTAGCCTTAATAGAGATCTAGGTAAAACAAACCCATTGTTTATTACCATCACCTTATTCCTCCTGACATCAATTACTGGTGCTGTGACTTTTTTTTTTTTTTGAGACTCAACTGGTTTCTGAGTAGCCTACGTTCTTGTTGCTTGTGTTATGTTCTTTTTTTTTATATAAATAAACTTCATGTGCTTCATATCAGAATCATCATAGAATCACAGGAGAATTAGGTTTGAAAAGATAATGAGGTTACCTCTTCTAATCTTTAAAGAAGCCCAAATCATCTACTACGACAGATGTAGTATCCAATGATAATTCATTACCTATCAGTGTAGGTGCTATGACAAATTTTATGGAAGTAATGAAATTTTAGTAATCTAAGACAGCTCCACCACTGATCTCTGCTATTGAATATGTTTTCTTGATGATAAGGAAGCAAGGCCTAAAAGATTAAAACTGGTATTTTAATGAGGTCGAGGAGGGGGGCTGTTTAGATTTATGATAGTGAAGTTGCGGGCTGCAAGTGAGGGAAAAAAGGAAGAGTATATGGAATTGGTTGTTATAAAAAAGAACTATAGTGAACAACTCACTAATTGTTTCATGATTGAGGTTCTGTACCTAGGGCTCTCTTTTCATTTAGAGATTATTATAATCAAAATAAATAAAAGCTTAGTTGTTCATGGAAAGGGAGAAAAATAGTAAATAACACATTTAAGTAATTGAAAGTTCTTAGAGAAGGTTTAAGGAAGGAAAGTGTGTAATCTCCTCATAATGAGTTTCTTCAGTTTAAGTCACAGAAAGATAAATGTGATAATTCTAGGCAATTACATGAGCATATACTAACTTTCTTCATCTTTTTTAAAATCACTTTATTGGGGCCTCATACAACTCTTATCACGATCAAAACATACATCAAGTGTATGCAGACCATATTTGCACATTTATTGCCATCATCATTCTTGAAACATCCTCCTTCTACTTAGGCTGCCGGTACCAGCTCCCCATATTTCCCCTGCCGCCCCACTCCCCCTCCTCCAAGAACCCTTAGTAACTTACAAATTGTCATTATTTGTCATCTTGTCCACTGTCCGAAGTGCCCCTTCACCCACTTTCCTGTCGTCCATACCCCATGGAGGAGGTTATATATAGATCCCTGCAATTGGTTCCCCCTTTCTTCTTTGCTGGTTTTAAGTTACCAAATTTCCTTTCTTCTTAAATTCTTATGTATGTCATTAACTAGGGTTACTAATGTATGTTAGAAATTTCTTTTAATTTTTAAGTTAATACTGAGATTATCCAAAGCAAAATTTGAAAGACATGACAAGTTCAATTGACACAACTCTTAAAATTAAGATAATAAACTATTTTATACTGATTGCAAAATACTAACGTTAAACCCACCTTATTCTTTAGAGCTTACAGGGAAATTAAGAAAAGAATAAGAGTAATTCTGATAGTCAATATAAAAAACTCTGATTACCTAATTTTCTATTTTCCCAGAGTCTACTTAAAGAGAAACAGGCCACTCCCACGAAGAGCTTTCTTTTCATCAAGGATGTGACCTGATCATGGGTCTGCAAACCACAGCTACAACTGTGGGCTTCTCATCATCGTCAAGTCGACTGCCTTGTGTACTTCTCATCATAGGAGATTACTACAAAACCACTGAAACAGTCACCCACTTAAGTTGACACAAGGTATAGCTCTCTCTCTCTCTCTCTTTCTTTCTCTTTCTCTGTCTCTCTCTCACACACATACTTTCATTTTGTTCCCCATGTGTTGGCTTTGACACAAGTTAGCAGTATGTTGGAAGCAATGATTTTGATATACCATGGATAAATAAGTGTTATGTATTATATATATATATTTTACATTTTATTATGACATATAATCAATAATCAGTTATTTATATTGGATAATTAAATACAAATTAGGTCCTCTATTCAATTTGACAGTTATTTACTCTCAATTTTAATAGCATATTTTAAAATTGACTATTATTGATAATATATTGCCAGTCTAGAAAATTGCTTTTTCAATAGTAATCTGTAAATAATTACTTTTCACAGTCTATTTTATTTTTCTAAAAATATCTTTACAGTATGTCTAGATTTATGCTATTTTTATATTTCTTAGTTTCTCTTTCCTATTTCCTACCTTTTCATCTATTTTACCTGCAGTTCCTCATATTTTTCTTCAAAAATCATTTATATTTTCTTCATCTATATTAAGTGCTGAAAACTCTATTTTAAGTTTTTCATTAATTATATGTATAACTTTCAAAACATAATTTGTATCTTTGTCACATCAACATATTTTATCAAGTTTTGCCTCAAATTGTTAATAACATTTTAAAACCTAGTAATTAAAAAAATAATTATCTAAAAAGCATTTAGCAAATACTCTATTGACTTTAAGCTGTAAACGTGAATAACTCATTTGCTACCTATCTCTAATGCCATCATTTGTTTGTTTACTTTTAAAAACTATATATTGTTTTTCCCTCTGGCATGATTGGTATTATGAATGTGTGTCTAGAGAATGATTTATCAATTGTCAGCAGAGTTTTTTAGGTATATAGCTTGACGTTTTAGGTAAATAGCTTGACTTAAACAATTCTTAAATCCCACAAGAACCTCATTAGACTTAACAGGTATGATTACTTCTGATCTGGTGGCCTTAAATAAATGGGGGTGGAGGGAGAGGGAAAGAAACCTCTTACCAGTGTTTGGTCCCCTCTGAAGAAGACCTTTATTGTTGATTCTTTACACTAGTGAGAAAAGAGTTTTTAGAAACTATTTAATGAAAGAAGTGTCGCTTCCTAATTTGTGACATATGTACAGTATTTAGTTCTCATTCTCAGATGCCACAGAGGTCTTTTCTACAGGTTAACTGTTTCAACCACACATAGTTGGCTTTTTTTGTCTTGTTATGTATTTTCTTGCTGCTGGAATACATATATATAATATTTATTATTTTTTGTGTGTTGAAGGTTCAATACAGTTGTTTATATGTGCAACCCTGATCATTCATATAACGTTTTTTATTTCTTATTACCTCTTAGATGCTAAATGTTAAGGTGGCCCAAACAATGGATCTTTTTGGTGATGAGCAATAGTGTTTGCTAGCTTTGCTACAGGAAAATTTAGGAAGACACAAATCTGTGTTATGTAAGAATAAGCTGTATGCATTTCAATCTAGAGAATGCCAGGTTTTCTAGAGTTATTTAATGGAAACAGGTGGACTATAAGCTCTCAAAAACAAATGAGCTACCTTTCATTCTAAAGTTATTCTGGAAGTTATTCCTAACTAAGAAAACTTTAATAGGAGATCAAAATTGGGTGTGTTATCTTGGTTAGTAGAATTGATCTTGGGGGACACTGCAGTAATATGATTATGAACTTGCCTGAAAACCAGCTTCTCTTGTGCCAGTTACGGGGTGTTCCTGGGTGACACCAACCTAAGTGATGCCAGCTGGAACACCCCATTTACCCCTCACAAGAAAGGCATGAAGATCTGCTTTTGAAAAGATCCTGTCTGAGAAGCCCTGTGGAACGTTTGAGTCTGTCACACAGCGTTGCTGTGAGTCAGAAGCTATTCCAAAGCAGTATCTTTGGGTTGGTTTGTTGTTATAGCTGAATGTTATTTTACTGATATTGTGGCTAACATGCTTAGTGGCTAACTGAAAGTTTGGGGTGTCCAGTCCATTCAAAGATGCTTTGGGTGATCAAAAACAAAAACAAAACAAAAGATGCTTTGGATGAAAGATCTGGCAATCTACTTCTGAGAAGTAGCCATTGAAAACCTAATGGAGCTGTGCTTTACTCTGACACACATGGGGCTGCTGTGTATGAGCTCATAGTTACTGATACCTTGGAGAAAGGCACATCAAGTGCAAAGATATATATGTCAGCAGCAATGCCTATTAAAATGGTCTTGGTATTATTTCTCACGTAAAAACATTTCATTAGCACAATTGAAAATGAGTAACATCTGATTATGTTCTCAAAAAAGATTCCAAGAAGGCACAAACTTGCAAATGTATGCTTTTATCAATCGTGCTGAAATCATTCTCCATAGTTATTACATTGGACGGTGTTTCTTTATTGTGGGATCTTTACTATCGGTCTCACATGGGGAAAAAAAATCTTAGAGGGAATTGCCATTTCAAATATCTTTCCAACGGGCTGAGCGCCAGTGGCGTAAGTGGTTGAGTGCGGGACTGCGGCATGCGGGCTTGGCAGTTCAAATCCAGCGGCCGCTCTCAGGAGCAGTGCTGGGTAGCTCCCACGACCACCACAGGGCAGTGGTGCCCCTCCCAAATATCTTTCAAACAAGGGTGCCACTTTTGTTCATTTATTTCATCCATAAAATCTAATAACAAGCAATTCAGATAACAAAAAAATGCAAATCATACATAGGAAATAGGGTGAAGGAAAAGGTGTACTTTAAAGATGAGAATGGTTAAAGGGAAATGGATTCTCAACTAGCTGGCCTTCTTGTCTCATAATAAAATACAAACTACTAGTAGACTGCAAAGTTGAGGACTATTACTCACAATGCATGTCACTTCAAGACAGTACACCGTCTGTTGAGTCTTACTCCTTTCAATTAAAACATCTCTGCTGTAACTCTCCACAATAATGTAATATCATAAAACAGATACTAGAAAGATGTGGTGGGGGGCATCACTGCCCTCTGGTGGTCATGGGAGCTACCCAGCGCTGCTCTTGAAAGCCGCCGCTGGATTTGAACTGCCAAGCCCCATAGCTGCAGTCCCGCACTCAACCACTTACGCCACTGGGGCTCAGCCCTAGAAAGATTTTTTTTTAATCTTTATTATGAGTTAAACTTCTTTGCTGTTCCTAGTGAGCTCTGATTCAAAAAGAATAGCAAGATTTAAATAATAAATTCTATAGAAGAAGCAACCATTTGGGGTCATATTTGTGGTTTTCTGGTCCTTCATTTAATTTGCAAGTATGTGAATCCATTGACAGGTGATATTAGAAATTTCTATGACATATTGTCTTTAAAAGCCAAAGAACACACAGCACTGACTAGGAGAGAAGCTTGTAGAAATGCGTGGCCAAACCCAGACACTATTTAGTTGCTAGTGCTTTTCTCGTTAAAACATTAAAAGTGAATAAATGTGAACTCTGAAAATATCACCATTGAAAACCTGGCTTGTTTGAAACATGTCACAGTCAGCCCATTGATACCCTCTTTAACAGCTCCACAGCTGGAACTTCTCCCACCTAAGTTTGATGGTTTTCTTTACTGTTCTACCTCCTTCGGGTCCGGCTTTCTAGACACACAACATTCTGGGAGTTGATTTATATCAGGATACAGGCTGTTCTTGCCTTTCCTTTGTCCAGATTGTATGAAGGTCACAGTGAACAACAACTTCTCTCATGTCCTTATGCAATATTACAGAAGCCACGGCTTTGCTCAGCTTGAGTTTATTATTTGGAGATTTGAGTCCTGACTTCTTTAGATGCTTGATTTATTTTCTGCCTTCCCCTAAATTTAAGATACTGCTGGCTTATATATTTCACTGCATGTTTTCATCGAGTTTTTACATTTTATTTGCTTTTTCACATTGATTCTCCTGTGACAGTAAAAAGAATGTAATTTTTTTTAATTAAAAAAAGAAGAAAGTAAATTTCAGTGAGTTTTTTTTATCATATTAAACAAATACCATCACTGTATTGTACACAGCTCCAGTCCTTCCTCAATTTCCTACTATCCTTCTCTTTTAAAAACATGGAAGCTTATGATTATAAAAAAGCTAAAAGTCATTTTAATCATTTATCCCTTAATGATTGAGCATCTGCAGTTCTGTTTGTAGATGTTTTATAACTGAAACACATTTCCCCAATATGTACTACTTTTTAAACATCATTTATTGCTAACAAGGTCTATATTTTTACAGAAACTGCTACATTCCCCTTCTGCTCTTTTTATCTTTTAAGCAACACTATTTTTATATCTTCCTCCTTATGCTATTCCTGAAGCCAGGTTTTATATCATCTTCTATCTGCTCCAAGTACTCCCTCACTTCCAGCAGTGTCCCAAAGTTCTGGTGAAAACATTTTATCCTCAATTATCTGTAAGTGGTCAGCTTTCTTATCATACAAACATTATTGTGTTTAGAGTTGAACATTATCGTTAGTTTCAATCTACATATTATTATACTGCCATTAGTGTAACCTAACCTCAATGTTATCATTTTTAAGCCATATCATGCTATAATGTCGAACCCCATTAAAATCACTACACCCAAATTATATAAATTCTTTCTCAGAGAACTTACGTTAGGGTTTATAACTAAGTATAAAATGCTACATCTATTTTTACTGTACCTTTCCTTGGCAGATTTGGCATAGTCTTTCCCAGATACTTACCAAATTACCAAGTCAAGTACCAAGTGAAATATGCTTCAGACAACTACAGCAAGATGTAGTGTGTACTGAGATGACTTTTAAGGTCAGCAACATGTCAGACATCCTGTATGCCCTTCACTGGCAAAAAAAAAAAAAAAATCCTAGAAAAATCCTAGAAAGTAAATGAGTGAAAAGAGTCAAGTAGTCTTTCCCCAGTCTTTATACTAAATAGGTGTGTGTGTATGTGTTAATCTGCATGTGGCATAAAACAGGAAAATCACTTAAGACACCATAACTTCTTGTCAACTGCTGTAAAATCTGCTTCCAAGATTTATGAATACAGCACTGCAGGTCCGGAACCATCTGCTTGCATATTGGACCACTGTGACCTTGAGTGCTTCAATTGACTGATTTTGGACAGAGGTTGCTAGAATCTTCTTCTGATTCATCTCAGGTTGGAAGCTCTGCTGGGAGCTGGAGGTGATGTGCAAACCTCCACTGACAGATGGAGAGTGGAGGCACAGGAGGTGCATTCCCTAGCAATCAAACTCCTCAGCTTCACCCCTGGAAGAGGATTGTTTTAACCCTAAACTGCCATTGCACAGGCAATAATAGAAACTTTACATTAATTTATTATAGGACTGGGCTTCAGAAAGTTCGTGGAAAGCTGAAAATGAAAGATAATGGAAAAATTCCATGAACTTTTTGAGCCCCCCTCATGAAAGACCTCCAGTATTGAAAAGCAAGGGTGTTATTTTGAGGACTAAGGTGTGCCTGACCCAAGCCACCATATTTTCAGTTGCCTCATCTGCATGTGAAAGTTGGACACTAAATGAGGAAACAAAAGATAGATGCATTTTAATTAAGGTGCAGGAGTAGGAGAATGAAAGGACCTTTGACTGCTGAAAGGACAAAGAGATCTGTCCTGGACAGAGTACAGCAAGAGTACTACTCCTTAGTGGCAAAAATAGCAAGACTGTATTAAGTCCTTGGGACATGTTATGAGGAGAGAAGAGCCACTGGAGAAGGACATGGATGGTGAAGTAAATGGACAGTGAATACGAGGAAAGCCCTCCATGAGCTAGACTGGCCCAGTGGCTGCCACAGGGACTCAGGAATGGGAACAGTGACAAGGATGGCACAGGATCACACAGGGTTTTGTTCTGGTGGGCATAGGGCCGTTATGGGTCAGAACCAACTCGATGGCACCTGCCAACAGCAATAACAATATCTAAGCCTAAAACATTACATTTTGACTCTTTGCAAAAATACTTTCTTTCAAAGGAAGAGCACAGAGCTTGTCTCTAGAAGTTAAAGATGTCATACATTTCCAACTTTCCTGAAATGTTGTGACACTCTATCCTGACTACTATCAATTATTTCTCCTCCCCGCAGCATGTGCTTACCCAAGGCAAAATTCCATAATTTGTTGCAACATCTCGGGGAACCATCAAATAAACGATTCAAGTGGTTGTGGAGACTGACGTTGTCCAAATCCTTAGTTCAGATGTCAGACTAGAACTTACAAGGTTGACAACCTAACTCAGCAAGTCAGAGGACAGAATGTTGACGCAGAGGCTTTGGAAGCTGGTGAACTAGGTCAGGCAGTAAAACACTGGCTCAAGGCCCAAGAAATGCAGGTCAGACAGAGGCTAGCCAGATATGCCTAATACAGAGCTTAAGAGCAAATTTTCCCAATGTGTTATTATAGTATCTAAGGTCACACTCATTGCAGCTACAGGAATGCAAAATGGCATCAATCAAAAGAAGAAGCTTTTACTTGGTTGGCCAAGCAAAGGAGCATACTGTGTCTCATGTTACCAAGATGTCTCTCTTTAAACCCAAAGGGATGGGAAAATCTACCAATCCCCACGTGAAGCCTTCAAGATTGTACAGTCACAATTCATCCTGTTAATAATTATTTACAACTGAATCATACAACCCCCTTCTACTACACAAAGTTACTAGGAAAAGAGGAAATATATCCAATGTCCATATTCCCTGTTCCCTCATTCTTTGTGTGGGGGTTACAAAGGCCATTGCTTGAAGAGCTTTATTAACTAAATCACTGCACCACACCCTCATAATAACTTTTATGAGTCAGAGGCACAAGAATTGGATATAAAATTATAATAGTTAATCACAGGGTCTGTTAGAGTTTTGTGTTTGCTAAATTCCATTCTCACTCAACTCCCTATCATCGAGTTAATTCTGACTCATCGTGGCAATATAGGACAGGTTAGAAAGGTCCCTGTGGATTTCCAAGATTGTAATTGTTTACTGGAGTAGAATGTCCCAGCTTTTCCCTGGGATGTACTATTTTAGGAATGGCAAATTACCTAATTCATCCAGAATTTACATAACAGAGCTCATATTTGAGCTTATGTCTTTTCTATTTTTTCCCTGTCAATTTAGTCAATTACAATAAAGAAAAAGAGCCACCGTGATCACATTATTTCAAACCAATAAAACTATGAGCTGTCTATTTGTAAGAGAGGCAGCACAAGGTAGGCACGGTTCCAATTATTTCACTGAGAGGGAAAAAATGAACTTCTATGCAATAAAATTTCCTGCATGCCAATCCCAATATATTCCAATAACTGTTCTAGGTAATAAGCAAACAAACTAGCTACTTTGGCTTTCATGGAATTTAAGAGCTCAAGGAAGATATCAAAAATAAAACAAATGATCAAATGATAGTGTGTGTCAATGGAGAAAAAAGAAAGCAGGCACTGTGGAGTATAAGAAAGACGAATGTGGAGGTTTTTCACACAGGGCCCTCATAAAAGAACTGAAATAAACAACTTCCTGCTATTTAAAATAAGTGGTAGAGTAACTCAAGCAAATGCCTGAGAAGATTGAATTTCAATCAGAATACCCAACCAGTGCAAAGACTGCATTACTCTGTGGTGTTCTTGAAGCTGTAAAAAGCCAAGTATGTCTTTAGTACTGTGATCATGAAGTAGAATAATGAAATAAGGTCAGGCAGACAATGTTGCTTGCAACTGTTGGCCTTTGGCTTTCATTTTGAGTGAAGTGGAAAGACACTAAAGAATTTTGACAGAGAATTGATACAATTTGACTTACAAGATTATTCTGACAGCTTTACAATAGGAGGTTCAGAGGCATGATATTAGAACCAGTAAAAAAAATAAAAAATGTTATTGCGATAATCTATACAAAAGAAAGTTGTGTCTTAAGCATGAGAGGTCAAAAGTCAGTGAGAAATGTCCCACCTTTTAAAAGTATTTAGGAGATAAAGCATGAACTAATATGTTATATTGGAGAGATTTCGGGAAAGAAAAGAGAATCTATATGAGTCTTAATATCTTTACCCTGATTCTCAGGAAAGGTTCAAAGAAATCAATATATGACATAGTAAGAACTTTGTGATAGGTAAACTTATTGTGCCAACATGGCCAAAGAAGATAGGTAGGTCTGTGGTGACAACATGGCTAATGAACACGGGAGATCAATTGAAGAGCAGAGGTAGAAATTGCTCAGCGAGCCCCACACTTGCTCTCTTGGTCTTGGATCTTTGACCAGTTGCCTACCTTATTCTTCCTGTGCCTGGATCTCCAAGCAACACTACCCTTGGGACACCTAGTCAGTGGATTGTGCTGCTGTGAGTTGAGGCTCCTTCAAGCCCTGCTTCGCCACGCTCCTGGAATATACTGTTGGGAACTGTTGGTCTATGTCGTCTGACTGTTGGTCATCTGCTTTGCTGTTCGCTGCTTGTAGCAGGATAGTCTGAATTGCTCTACAGAGGACTACTCAGCAGCCCTCAAGACTCCAAGGACTGCCAGTCTTCTAGCTGTCTCACACAAGTGAGTTACACTGAGCCATTTGTACTGCTTTGTAGATTAGTTAACTGTTTATTTCTTATCTTATATATCCTTCTATCTATATAAATATATCGAGAGAATTACTAGTGTCTTGGTTTTGTTTCTCTAGAGAATACTGTCTAACACAAACTTCTAAGTTAATAAGATATATATACAATATTAATGCTTAATATACATAAAATATTGCAAATCCAAGTAGTCAGCTGTTTTAATTATATTCATGAGTTAATATTCTCTAAAACTAACAATAAACAATTGGTCTCTACTTTTGACCTATCTATTATTTATGTTAAATATTGTCATGAAACTGCTGGTTACACATGGAGCTGCTAACCACAAGGTAAACAGTTTGAAAGAACCAGCCTCTCCTTGGGGACTTTCCACTCCCTTAAAGAGTTACCATCTAGAAAACTAGATTCTTGTTCATTTTTTTCTATCTTGTTTTTTATGATCATTATAAGTCAGAATCAATTCAATAATATGGGTTGGCATGCTTTCAAATCGTGTCATGATACAATAATCATGTGATATATTAAACTAACACATCTCAGAATCTTCAGTGGACATAAAAAGAAAAAACTCATGTCTATTTTTCCTTCTCAATTGTTCTCTTTGTATGTTTTTTTCAAATTAGAGTAACATCTACCATTGTTTTTATTGGTGATAACAGACAAAATATCTTTTTGAAAAAATTAAAGCAAGGCTGAGCTCCGGTGGCATAGTGGTTGAGTGTGGGATTGTGACTTACTGGCTTGGTGCTTCAAATCCAGCAGCAGCTCTCCAGGAGCAAGGCTGGGTAGCTCCCACCACTACCAGAGAGTAGTCATGCCCCCCAAAAAAACAAAAAACAAAAAAAAATTAAATCAAACGAAATAAAACTAGGGCTGAGTCCTGGTGGCATAGTGGTTGAGTGCGGGACTGCAGCCCACGGGCATGGTCGTTCAAATCCAGCAGCTCTCCAAGAACAAGGCTGGGTAGCTCCCACCATCACCAGAGGGCAACAATGCCTCCCCCGAAAGAAATGAAACTAGTGGCCATTTATGTATAAGAAAGAGTTTTATATCCAGTAGAAATTTGTATCAAGATATCCCAGCTAAGTGAAGCTCAAGTCTGAAAGTTCTATGCAAGTGGGGGCGCTCTTCAGATTCACACAGCTGCAGGATGATTACACAAAACTCTTCAAGTAGGATGTCAGAAGATCAGAGGCAATAGGGTACACAGTTGTGTGGGTCCAAAATTAGTGGAAACATGGCAGGGTCCCGAGATCTCTGGGTGTGGGCATCCCCTGGAGGCCGCCACTGGAGACGGACACAGTCTCAGCAAGCAGCAAGTTGAAAGGGCAGAAAGAAATCATCTCTGTTCAGCGTTACTCTTATACCAAAGGGCACACACCCAGTGAAGTGTCAGCCAGCTATCATTTGAAGTGTCAGCCAGCGATCACTCGTAGCCAGGGGTACAGGAGTATCTGCTTGACAAAGGTCCTAACCATCGCAGATAGTCTAATATTAACTTAAAATATGATTATGTGACAAACAATTGAATCAAGTTCTCTTTTCCTACAAGTTATTAGTATTCAGTCTTTGGTGGTGACCTTCAAGTACCCTATTGCTGAAATGGCTTATCATTTCAAGTTTCCTAGATTCATATTTCATACATAAAACATTCCAACTACTATGGATGCTTTCAGCTGTTTCTTTTTATTGTAAATGGTGAACCATCAGTAGACGAACGTCTCAAAGCTTTGCCTCATCCACTTCCTTAACTTCAACTCTGCTTTACTGCTTTCACGATGGATTGCAACTCAATGTCAAAAAGACCAAAGTCATCACACTGACAAATAGGTAATATCATGAAATAGAAAAAAAGCATGGAAGTTGTCAAGGGTTTTGTCCTGCTCAGAGTCACCATCAAGGCTCATAGAAACCGCAGTCAAGGGCTCAGCAATCTAGTGCATAATTGTAGTCTGCTGCACAAGACCTCTTCAGGGTATTGAAAGGCAAGAAGGCTACTTTGAGAACTAAAGTGTACCTGACCTCAGCCATGGTATTTTCAATTATCTCATGTGCAGATGACAACTGGACATTGAATAAGGAAATCCAAAGAAGAATCAATGCATTTGAATCACAGTGCTCGAGAAGAAAATTGAAAATACCAAGTCTCTAAAAGGACACACTGATCTGTTTTGGGAGAAGTACCAGAGAAGAGTGCTGCTTAGAGGTAAGGATGACAATGCTCAGTCTTTCATATTTGGGGTCATATTGTCAGGAGAGACCAGTCCTTGGGAAAAGGCTATCATTCCTGGTAACTGGAGGAGCAGCAAAAAGAAAGAAGACCCTTATTGAGATGGCTTGCAATCATGGGTTCAGTCATAGGAAAAATCGCAAAGATGGTGCAGAATTGGGCAATGTTTAATTGTGCTGTGCATAAGGTTGATCTGGGTTGAAACCAGTTCAATAGCGCTTCATGATAACAAGTACATTAAGAGGTAGCTCTTCCCCAATGACTCCCAGTGCCAGCCAATCTGCAGGTTCATCACCTAGCACTATGTCAATGTTTGCCTTCTATGCACAAGGTTCTCAGAGGCTAATCCCCCCCCACCCCCGCCCCAAGTGGAGCTTGCTTTCCTTCTTCCTAATCTCTTGTTACACTAGTTTAACGTTCGTGAATCTTCTAGTCTGTGAAATACTGGTGAGAGCTTCCAGCATCACAGTGCTAGCTACCACAATAGACAATGAGTCGGGGAAGGTGATGGTTGTTGTGACTAATTGCCATAAAGTCAATCCCAATTCATAGAGTCCTATGTGCCACAGAATAAACACCGCCTGGTCCTGGCCGATGCCCACAAATATCCCTGTGCTTGACCCCATTTTTGCTGCCTCTGTTTCAATCTATCTCTTTGAGGACCGCCTTCTCTCTCATTGTCCTTCTACTGTACTAAGGACTGATCTCCCTTGACTACATGCCCAAAGGTTGTGAGATGATATCTGGCCATGCTTATCTCTTAGAGAGCATTTTGGTTGTAGTTCTAGGAAAGAGATGTTCTTTCAGGAACATCATGGTCCTTTCAGTATCTTTTTTTTACCACATTGTGATTTAAACCCTTCAATTCTTCCTCAGTCTTCCTTATTCAATGTCTAATTTTCACATGCATGTGAGGCAATTGAAAGTAACATAACTTGGGTCAAGTACATGTTTGTTCTCAAAGTGGTATCTCCTCTTTGCAAAGTTTTAAAGATGTCTTGGGAAGAGTTGTTACCCCCTGCAATGTCTCCTTTTATCTTTTGACTGCTGCTTCCAGAAGCATTGACTGGGGATCCAAGTATGAACAAATCTTGACAACTAAACTCTTTTCTTTTTCTTACTGTAATGTTACAGTTGTGAGCATTTTGCTCTTCTTGGCATTGAGTCAGAATGCATGCTGAGAGCTATAACCATTGATCTTCATCAGCAAGTGCTCCAAGTTGATCTGGGTTGATACCAGTTCAGTGGTACATAACCACAACATCTGCTGTAAGAGGTAGCTCTTCCCCAAGGATTTCCAGTGCCAGCCTCACTTTCAGCAAGCCTTTTTTTTTTCCCAATGATTTTATTGGGGGCTCTTACAATTCTTATAGCATTCAACACATCATTTGTATCAAACATATTTGTACACATGTTGTCATCTACATTTTCAAATATATATGACTTGAGGCCTTGGTGTAAGTTTCTCTTTCCCCTTCCTTATTTTAATAAATCATTTTATTGGGGGCTCATACAATACCCATCACGAACCATGCATACGTCAATTGTATGCAGACCACATTTGCACACTTGTTGCCATCATCACTCTCAAAACATCCTCCCTCCACTTAGGCCCCCAGTATGAGCTCCCCATATTTCCCCTCCTTCCCCACTCCACCTCCCCCATGAACCCCTAATAATTTGCAAATTGTTATTACCTTTTCATATCATACACTGTCTGATGTGTCCCTTCACTCACTTCCATATTGCACATATCCCAGGGAGGAGGTTATATGTAGATCCCTGAAATTGTTCCCCCTTTCTTTTCTACCAGCCCTCCACTCTCCTGGCATCACCACTCCCACCACCCATCCGGAAGGGATCATCTATCCTAAATTCTCCGTGTTTTTGGCTCCACTATACATTCCCTGGTCCAGTTGGATTTGTCAGGTAGTATTGGGATCATGATAGTGGGTGGGAGGAAGCATTTGAGAACTAGCAAAAAGTTGCATATATCATTATTACTACACTGTACCTTGACTGACTCATCTCCCTGCAACACTTCTGTAAGGGAATGTCTCTTCACCTATGGATGGGCTTTGGGTCACCAATCTGTACTCCCTCTCATTTATAATGATATTAATTTTAGTTCTATGATGCCTGATACTGGATCCCTTCAATACCTCATGGTCACACAGGCTGCTGTGCTTCTTCCATGTGGGCTTTGTTGCTTCTTCACTACATAACCGATTGTTTACTTTCAAGCCTTTAAGACCCCAGATGCTATATCTTTTGATATGCGGGCATCATCAGCTTTCTTCACCTCATTTGCTTATGTACACATTTGTTGTCAGCAATCATATCAGGAAGGTGAGCATGCAATGTTGTGATTTTTAGTTCTTGAAGCCTGATAACTGAGCCTTTTGACACCTCATGGTCTCACAAGCTGGTGTGCTCCTTCCATGTGGGCTTTGTTGCTTCTGAGCTAGATGGCTGCTTGTTTACTTTCAAGCCTTTGCCATCTGCATATTGCTGGTTGTTAATATGCCTTCCTCTAATCATGATTACAAGTTCTTTTTCATATAACCCAGTTTCTCTAATTATTTGCTCAGCAAACAGATTGAATAAGCGTGATAAGAAGTATGTCCTTGTTCTATTCACAGAAATGCCTCTCGATCTACATACAGGATCCACACGAGCATAATGAAGTGTTCTGGAATTCTCATGCTTCTTGAAGCTATCGCTAGTTATTTATGATATGCAAAAAGATCTATGAAAAATCATTAAAACACAAATAGCTACCTTTCTGGTATTCTTTCAACCAAGATTGAGCTGACATCATCAATGATATCTCTTCTACATACTCTTCTGAATTTTGCCTCTGAAATTTCTGGCAGCTCCAGGACCTCTGGCAATGTAAGTATAAGTCAACATTACTATTATATACTTTCAATGTATTTTATTATCAGATTTATTAAACAAAGAACCATATAGTTCATTAAGATTGAAGAGATAAAAGGGAAGCTCCTTGTTTAACAATTCTTTCCTTTTTCTATTACTGATTGTCTGAAATTAGTTTAAATTCTAATAGATAAAATATCGACTATTTAAGAAGCTGTATCTTTGTTTTTGCCCCACATAACAGTCAATGGATTTGTCCTAAGAAATGTTTAAGTACATCTTGAGTATAAATAAATATTCATATCATAGTGATCCCCTAGGACAAAGTAGAAATTTTCCTTTTGTAAATTTTTATGGAAGCAAACGTTTTTCTGCAGAGAGACTGGTCATTTCAAACATCTGACTTCACAGTTAAGAAGCCAGCATGTAATCCACTGCACCACCAGACTCAAGAGGAATCAACTCAATGGCAGTGGTTTTGTTTTTTCCGTTTGAGAAACCTATCCAAGAGAAAGGTGTTCTTGTTCATTATGGTCATGTTCCCACAAAATACATGAGGTCTCTGTACAAGAAAGATGGTTGAAAGAAAGAAAACAAATGTACTGTCTAATCTTGCACCAGCCTCACGATCCGTTGGGGATCATAACATTGTGATCCTTATGGTTTTTACTGGTTCATTTTCTGTAGCCTTTGCTCTTAGTCTAAAATTTCTGCTGTAGTGTCTTTACAAAAGCTTCAATTCTCAGGCTTCTGCTAAGACATCATTGGTGGCTGCACTGAAGGGACTTTGCTCTGGAATTGAACCCATGTCTCTGAAAGAGAAAGTAAAAATTCCACTGCTGAACCAGTGCTAAGAAGGATTTAGCCTGTCTGTTATTCCCAATTCTAGATTACCCTTTTGCTGCTTGTTAAGGATTTAGTTTTGTCCCTCCCAAACATAATTCGTGTACCAGTGAGTGGGACCTGAATTGAGACAAAGGACCTTTTCTCTGCTTGTATTTTGAAGTCTGGTGGTGTTGCTCTGTCAGCAGTGGACTACCAAATGTAGTGCCAAGTTTCAACCCAACATCAATTCTTTGGGCAAAACATGAAACTATTTACCCCTGTAAAGATGTACAGACACCCAAACCCTATGAAACATATTTCAAATCTTTGAACAGGAGCAACATTGCTTTACTTAAATTTTTTCATTTATAAATTTTAGGATAAACTTTGAAAATATCAAAAGTATATCCTCTTTGTGCTTAGTTCACTTTCTCTGAAACTTTGATGCCTTAAAACTAATTAAACTATTAAAACTATTAAATCACTTTGGCTTCAGGATATGACATTGCATATGGCCAAATTTCAGTAATTATACTAGAATTGAGACTTACAAAGATTAGGGATTTATTTATTGGGCTTGTTCCCATCTGTCCAGTCTCTTCTCCACAAATTGTTGATATTTTGTATGTACTTTATTGGTTTCTGCATCCATCTCTAATTTACATTCAGTCTTCCTAGTACAGAAACTAGTGTACTGCCCTGTAACATATATTGCAATATACTGGAAATGTAATCCAGTTTATAAGAAGAGGCTATAACTATACAGATATTTGTTAGCCCTTCTTTGGGAGCATAAGGAATAAAATTTTCATGTATAAAAGCAAATGAGATTTCATATTAAAATAATTCACAGTCCCTTAAAAGCTAAGATACATAAATGCAATGCATGCAACTACAAAATATGAATTAATTGGAAAAGTACAATTTTTGCACAATTTGTATTTGCATATTTGTTTAGGGGCCTTAGCACAAATTTAAATTTAAACTTAAATAAGGACTCAGTTATCTACAATTTTCTAGCAGAAGACAAATATGGAGTAAAATCAGTGGAAACTGGAAAATGTGTAAGATAGAAGAGAAATTAAAGTATTTGCCACGAAAAGAAGAGTTATGTAAATGGTAAGATTGTATGCAGTCACAGGATGAAAACTATTGTGAGACCTGGAAAAAATGAGCGTCACCCAGTTTTCATTGCACTTACCTTTTGTGCAAATAATCTTCCTAATTATTGTGTGTGGGATTATAGTACTGTTTCTCCCAAGTGTCTCTCCCAAAGAGATGCCAAACTTTGGAGTCTGTTTGCCAGCAGGTGGCCAGAGGTCAGAAGCTTAGAAATATTCTCCCAGAAGGCATTAAGCCACTGTTTTGTCCCAGAATAGGTGAGCCTTCCTCCCTGCTGTTAGGACAATGGGCTACATCCCCTGAAAGCTTTGCCTAAATCAAGTCTCCAGCTCAAGGGCAATCAAAGTTAGGCCGCCCGCCCATCTTGCAACACGTGTGCCCAAATGCCTCTCCTTCCTATTGTGTGTGTGTCCCTAGATCATCCTCCTCATTGCTGTCCCCCTCATTGCTGTATACCCTTTAGCGCAACTCTTTCCTGAGATGTGTGGTCACCTGAAATCATGCCTATAAGTAGATTTAAGCCTTGGTTAGCAATTGTGAGGCCCACCTCTCCTACACCAATCCAATCTCTCCATGGCCTCCCTCTCTGAAACTCTTCACAAGCTCGCTCTCTCTCTCTCTCTCTCTCTCTCTCTCTCTTTCTCTCTCTCTCTGTTCCCTCTCCCCATGCCCCTCCTCCTCTCCTCAAATGCTGTGTGCAGACCTAGTTGATAAGATCATGGCTATTCAGGAGGTGAGCATGCCACCATAAAATGGGTATGATTCATTTTACTCTCTCCCATTATTCTCTATGATATATAAACATATATATATGTATGTATGTATGTGTATATATATATAAAACAACTATACCTATCAAACCCATGATTAAGTGTGGGGGGCTGCCCTTACCCCACACTTGTGCATGCTCATTTTTATACTATTTGTTTCACCACAGAGTATCTTATAAGATAAAACTCTACTACAAGCATCTTCAAAAAATTATCATTTAATTTTAACTGATGCAATACCTTTTTGTGACAATTTGGTGTAATTGAAAGCTAATAAAGTAATAAAGGTATACATATGATATGATACTTTGCTGATTTTTAAGAGTTTCGCAATAAGTTCAAGTACAGATTGCCTGACTTGTGAATAACTTCTAGTTGTCCTTTAATAGTATGTTAATAATATGTATATTTGCCTCATTTTGAAATGATTAAATCAACCGTTGCTCAAAACAAATTCTTCAACACAATGTCTTTCATTTGCTGCATGCACAGTTTTTAAATATTGAAAAAATGTCTACACAGAACCAAAACTCTAGCAGTGTTCACTAACCTTTATATTTAGTAAGGAGTCATAAGAACCATGTGCATCTGTTTCAACTTACCTGAGAATTCAGCTTCCAACCATTCAGGAAGGGAGACTGTTTGTACCTGGAGGACTGCCTACGCTGCTGCTCTGGGAATGGTGTTGCTTGTACTCTGAGAGCCACCATGGCTTTGGGGGGCAACAGCCCATGTGACTCTTTCTTTCTGGTCCCCAAACCAGCAGCACAGAGATAATGCTTTTGTTTCTATTTAGATTGCAAACCCTTTGTGTCTTTCAAATATTAATCAGTGTTTATTTCATATGTGGATCCTCCCTCTTTTTCCCCATCCTGGCCTCTGCAGTCTTCCCCAACTACATAATGAAACACAGCTGATTCTGGTTGTTTATTCCTGGATATTTTTAACATATTTTTTTCCTGTTACATCCAGCTACACCCACGTTCACTCAATTCTAAGCGCTATTTCTCTTTGACTGGCCCCTTGGGGAGCCCTATATAGGCACAAAACAGCCTTTGAACTAAAGGGGAGCTTCCCTCTTCAATGGTCTTCATTATCCAAGATGCCAGAAAGAATTGGTCCCTCCCAACAACTGAATAGAAGAGCTGTATCTTCTCTGTGTTTGACAGGACCCCCCCTCATCCTATTTCTTAGAACTTAGAGTGGTGCCAGTCCCCCTGTGGGTGTTCCTTAAATATTAAATGAATGGATGAATGAAACCTAATGTGAGACTTTATGGAAAAAATCCCCACAAAACTAAAATTAAACTCAAGCATTCATATTTTCCAGTTGTATCAAAAGCAGGCTGTTTCTGATCAAATAGTGATCAGAAGAAGTCATTGTGATCACAAGAAGTTATTTCAGATGGAACCAGTAAGTGATCCCAGAAGGACTTCAGACAAAAGGGATCCATCTCAGTCTTACTGTTTCTGCGTATCCTGAGAGAAGCAGTCCCTGTTTCACCAAATATATCACAAATTGAATACTCCCAGAATGTGCTATGAATTGTAAATCTATGGCAAAGTCTTTTCATGGCAAAACAAATGTAGCCTGAAAGGTTTGGCGTCAAAGACTGATCAATAATAGGCAAAAGTACTTAGGGTCCAAATTAGTAAAAGCAACTTGGTAGCCTTTTTCCATATTCGTGGTAACTCAACATGATGACACTCCCTGGCGGTGCAAACTCAAGTCCAAACTCACTGCCACCCAGTTGGCTCTGACTCCAAGTGACCCTGTGGAGCAGGGTAATACTTCCCCTTTGCGTGTCCAAGACAAAAACTGTTGATGGGATTGGCAACCCAATAGAACTACCAGGACTCTTATGGAGGTGTGTATTCATAAAAGAACGGGTGCCAGGCATCATCAATATTTGTTTAAACTTTTGAAAGAGGAAAAGTTATGAAAATAAAATGTGATATAAAATAAAGTGAAAAACATAGGATGAAACAAATACATAATACTTATGAACCAATCATTTGAGGAACAGAGGTTTTGATGTTCAAACTGAAAGGCAGTGAAAAGAAGCAAAGTCTCATTGATGACACCCGCCCCCCTCAGTGCACACACAGCAAAAAGAAAAAGAAAGAAAACTACCAGTATCAGTCATTGTCATAAGAAAGAATGGGGTGTAGTGATTGAGTGCAGGACTGCGACCCATGGCCTTGGCGGTTCAAATCCAGCTACAGCTCTCCAGAAGAAAGGCTAGGTAGCTCCCACTACCATCAGAGGGCAGTGATGCCTGCCCCCCCCCCCCAAAAAAAAAAAAGAAAAGAAAGAATGGGAAAGTCAAGTGGGAAATCCCAAATGTTCTCCCTACAAACTTAATAATAAAGATAATTTTTTTTTTCCAAAAAAGCAGGCAGCAAAATCATAAAAACTTGGGAGGCAGTTAGCAAATAGAACAAGTAAAGAGGAGCAATCAGAGTCTTGAATTTTCTTTTGCTCCCCAGTCTTTGTCACTGCAAGTGAATGATGTCATCTGGAGAGCTACAGAGACAACAAAGGGAAGTTGTCTTAATGGTTCCCATTAAGGAATAATCAGGCACTTCTTTCCCAGGGTGAACAATGTGATAGGGTGTGGTAGATGCTTGATGGAAAAGAATTGTGAAATGTGTCAATCGTGCCCTTACATGTTTGTACTTCATAGACGGTCCAAAGACTGGTGATTAAGAAACGATGAAACATTTCCTTTCTCTAAAAGTTGA
>PVJH01020425.1:0-40264 GCA_004026705.1 Nesogale talazaci | reverse complement strand
TAAAGTGAGGACTTGCAGCCCTTGTTGATGAAGATGAATGAATCCAACCTTTGGCATGAATGGAAATTAAATATACATTATGATTAGAGCTGTATGAGTCCCCAATAAAATGATTTTTAAGAAAAAAAACCCCAATCCTCACAAATTGACCCAAAAGAAAGCAACATAATGATAAATGAAGTAAAGATTGAAGTTGTCAATGATTTCAACTTCCCTGTGTTAAAAGCCACTGCTCATGGAAGCAACAGACAAGCAATCAAAGGATACATTGCAATTGGCAAATCTATTGCACAGAAATATTTAACATTTTGAAGAGCAAGTTCATCAATTTGAAGACTAAAAAGCACCTGAGCCATATACATGAGCCATAGTATTTTCAATTGTCTCATATGCATATGGAAATTGGACATTGAATAAGGGATACTGAAGAAGAATTAATGTATTTGAAAATGATGCTAACAATATTTGAAATATTGGAAGTGTGATATACTTTCATGAAAACAAATAAATCTGCCTTATAAGAAATAGAGCCAGAATACTCCATGGAAGGAAGAATAGTGAATCTTTGGCTCATGTACTTTAAACAGGTTATCAGAAGACAAATCCCTGGAAGAGGACATCATGCTTGTTAAAGTGGAAGGTCAGTGAAAAAGGGGAAGTCTATTAAAGGGATGAATTGACACAGAGACTTCAACAGGGATTTTAAACAGATGATCTCTCAGAACCAGTAGTGAGTGTGGCGATACTGGGTGATTGGAAGGAAGGTGTAGAAAGGAGGAACTGATTATAAGGATCTATATATAACCTCCTCCCTGGGGTACAGACAACAGGGAAGAGAGTGAAGGGAGACATCGGACAGTGTTTGATATGACGAAATACTAAAAATTTATAAATTATCAAGGGTTCATGAGGGAAGGGGCCACAGGTAGGGAGGGGAAAAACGATGAGCTAATACCAAAGACTTAAGTAGAAAGAAAATGTTTTCAGAATGATGGTGGCAAAAAAATGTACAAATGTACTTTGTACAATGTATGTATGTATGGATTTTGATGACTTGTAGGAGTTCCCAATAAGATAATTTAAATAAATAAATAAAAATCAATCAATCAATCAATATAACAATGATAAGTGTATCCCAGAACAAGCCAGTTTTTTTCATTCTGTTATGCATAAGGTTGCTAAGGGATGTAAATAACTCAATGTCACCTGACAACAACAACATAAAGAGGGAAAAGATTTTTGGTGCTGGTATGTGTTAAAAATTGGCCCCCTAAGCACAAGTTTCAGAAGTTTGAATACACTCGGTGTTTCCTGTAGAAGGAGAACTTTTTCTGCGTCTGTAAAGAGTTAAACCTCTGGGAATCATAGGGGGTAATTCTATTGTCAGGTAGGGCCACTTTATATTAGCAATTGAAAATTCTGAGGCAGTTGGTTCATGTGCATGTGAAAGTTGGACAATACATAAGGGAAACAGAAGAAGAATTCATACAAGTGAATTGTGGTGCTGACCAAGGATATTGACAATTGACCAAAGTGCTGCTGAGAAGCAAGGATGACAAGATTTTGCCATCTATTTTGGACATCTTGGCAGGAGTGACTGGTGCCTGTACAAGGGGATCATGCTTGGTAAAATAGAGGGACAGTCAAAAAGGAAGGTCTTAAACAAGTTGGTCCTAAACACAGTGGCGGCCACAATGGACTCAAGTGTAGGCACATTTGTGTGGATGGCACAGGGCCGAACAGTATGTTGTTCTGTTGAGCATAGGCTCATGAGGGATCAGAACTTGATAGCACCCCACAACAACAACAACCACCACCCCTCGAGCATCACAGCAACACATGAGCCAGCACAATATAATAGCCTATAAATAGGTGCATAAATTGTAGTCTAAAAAACGAAACGAAACCCATAGCAAGCCAGTTATCATCAAAAGAATTCCACCTCATGACAACCTGATGTATGGCACTGTAGTACAGCACTCTATTGTGTTTCAAGTGCTTAATCTTTTGATAGAAATTGATCATTTTGTCGATTTTTCTTCAAGCCTCTTTTGGTGAGAAACCTTTAAGTGGGTTCAAATTACTCACTTTTAGGTTAGTAATCAAGTACCCTTGTACTATCCAGGAGTCCATAAGTTTTACTCATGTTTGGAATTTGCTTGAATTATCGCAGCAAACTCCAGAGATAGACTGAACATGAGTCTCCATTATGGTGCTAGTGAAGACTGTTGAAAGTATCATGGACTTTCCAAAGAACAAACCCCTCTGTTTTGGAAGGAGTACAGCCAGCATTCTCCTTGGAAACAAAGATGTTAAGACTTGGTCTCCCATACTTTGGACTTGTCAAGGGAGACCACTCCCTGGATAAGGTCATGATCTTTGGGAGAGATGCAATGAAAAGGAGCAAGGACCTTGGAGATTGACACAGCAGCTGCAGCAATAGAACATGTTTATGAAATTGGATAAGAGGAATAAGAGGAAGTAAATAAGAGTAAGGCCATCAAGGAAATGGATTGACACAGTGGCAACTCAAGCATCATAATGGTGAGGGGTGTTAGGGTGCTCTAGAGAAACAAGACCAGCTCACTGGTAATTCTCTTTATATATTTATGTAGAGAGAAGGATCTATAAGATAAGAAATGAACAGGTAACTAATCTATAAAGCAATACAAATGCCTCGGTGCAACTCACTTTTGTGTGACAGCTAGTAGACTGGCAGTCCTTGGAGTCTTCAGAGCTGCTGAGCAGGCCTCTATGGAGCAATCCAGGCTATCTGGCCAGAAGCTGCAAACAGCAAAGCACGTCACCAAGTCAGTCAGATGACAGAGTCCAACAGTCCCCAGCTCAAGAGATGTATATTCCAGGAGCCTAGCGAAGCAGGACTTGAAGGAACCTCAACTCACAGCAACTAAGTCCACTGATTAGGTGTCCACGTGTAGTGTCGCTTGGACAGGACAAGCAAGGCAGTGGGCTTGTTAGAAGATCCAAGAGCAAGAGGGGAAGAGCAGGGCTTGCCAAGTCATTTCTATCTCTGCCCTTCAAGTGATCTCATGTGTTCATTGGCTATGTTGACACAACAGACGTACCTATCATCTTTGGCCATCTTGGCACAACAAGCCTACCTAACACAGGACTGGATAGTGTTATCTTCTGCTGTTCATAGGGTCACTGTGAGTATAAAATTTATACTATAAATGGGCTCGAGGACAGCTAACAGCAAGTACCACAGCAGTTCTGATGTCCAGATCTCTGAATTCCTCACATATATGTTTATAATTCTTTTTTTTTAAGTTTAATTAAAACCACAGTTCTCCAGTGCTACAACAACAGAATGAAGTCCTAGTGGGTGAACGGGTTGACCACTGGGCTGTTAATTGCCAACTCAGTGCTTTCAGACCATCCAATGGTCTAATGGAGAAGATGAGGTAATACTCTGATAAAGATTTTATGAGCTCAGAAAGTCTCAAAAATCAGGTTTATTCTTCCCTTGACACCATCGCTATGATTCTGATTTAACCCACCAGCAATGATTGGTGTGCTGAATATAACAATATTAGCATAAGTAGGTGATTTTAACAGATTTCTGTTTTCTAACAGTTTAAGAGGCAGGAAACCCAGATACAAGGTGCTTGTCTTTTTTGAGCTTCTGCTCCTTGTTGATCTTCTGGTGTCCTTGTTTCTCTCTTCCCTCAACTTTGCTTGTTTCTGTCCCACTAATAATCTTGGTTGAGGTCTACTTTTACATCTTCAAAGAAATTGAATGAAATTTTCCTCACAGGCATGGAGTTTAGGATTTATAAAACATAATTTATGCAGAATAACAATCTGTCCTTTAATCCCTAAAAATCTTTACCCCAATTCCCAATTCCAAAGGCAACTATAAAACAAACACTCATGCCACTAAATCATTGCAAAAGTCTTAAATCAAATCCAAGCCCCAGCTTCAAATCTCACCTCAAAATAATCAAAGTAAAATAGAGGTGCTTCTTTGGACATATTCCATCCTTTTCTGAAACACCTCTTCATCTACAAACTTGTGAAATGTAAAGTACAAGTTATCTGACTCCAAAGCATAGTAGTGATATAGGCACAAAATAGACATGGACTCATGGTTCTTTGGAGATATGCTGGGGGAAGTTGAAGGGAAATGGGGAACAAATGATGATGAATATAAGAATGAAAAAGTATGTTTGTTGACCTTCAGGAGTGTCCCCAATGTCAACAAACAGACCTGGAAATATTTGCAGGTTTTTCTTTTGTTATTTTTCTTTTTATTTATTTTTTACTTATTTATATATTTTTCTGGACATTGGGTTTTGTTGTTGTTGTTGACATTTTATTTTCTTTGTGATGTCTTGTTTTTCTCTACATATTATTATATCTGCAAGTCTATCTAGATAAGATAGGTTGGGTGATCAGCCTGGAGGACAAAAACAACAGGACTTATGGCTCCGGGAGACATGGGAAATGGGGAAGTGAGGGAAAGGAGGTGGCTTTATCCATCCCAGGAATAAAGGTAAATAAAATAAATAAATAAAATAAAATAAAATCAGTGGTAAGGTGGGTGTAACAGTCTTGGTAGGGATTGATCAAATGTAGTGTAACAGAGAGAAATTACTGAAACTCAAATGAAGGATGAGCATGATAATGGGACAAAAGGAAAGTAAAAGGAAATAGTGGAAAGAACTTGGAGGCAAAGGGCATCTACAGAAGTCTAAATACAAGCATAAATATAGATGAAAATATTTATATATGATGATGGGAAAATAGTTCTACATGCATATATTTACAAGGATAGCATTAAGGTAGCAGATGGACATGGGACTTCCACTCCAGTACTTCCTCAATGCAAAACACTTTGTTCTAATAAATTGGCATTCCTTGATGCTCACCTTCCTGACAGAATCACTGAAGACTTATGTGTGCACAAGCAAAAGTGGTGATGAGAGCTGATGGTGCCCGGCTATCAAAGCTATACCGTGTGGGATCTTAAAGGTTTGAAAGTAAACAAGTGGCTATCTGTCTTAAAAGCAACTGAGTCCACATTGAAAAAGCACCCCAGCCTGTGTGACCACAAGGGGTCAATGGAATCAGTTAGCAGTCTCTGTAATCATTGGATAACTGCAGGCAAGTGATTTTAATAATACAGTTATTTTAGTGTTGTTAGGATCCCTGTGTCTGGGTAGATAAGAGGAACAAATTGATAGACACACATATGGATATAAGGGAAATGTTTAAATACAAGAGGAATGGAATATTGAGGAAACATCCCATCCCAGTACAGTACAAGGTCATAAGTCTGATATTTCCCCATATGACCGATATCAGTCTATAAAGTCTCCTTCCAACTCACAAAGCACGAGCAATGACACCAGGGCAATCATAGGCCAGTGGGTGAGAGTCTTGTGTATCCAGCTGGGGCAGAAGCATACTGGCACTGGCAGGGATCACCCCATGACTCCTCATTTCCAGGGCTCAGGGTCCATCACTAGTGTCCATTGGTGGTAGAAGCATCTCAGCATGGGCAGAAGTCAGGGTAATCCCATGTGGCCTCTCCTCCAGTTCCCCCATTCTCTAAGAATCACCATGTTGTCATCTCATCTTGTCTTGTTGGTAGCCTGACTCTCAGAGCCTGATTCAAGTCTCTCTTCTCCAATTGGGAAATACTGTGAGACTCCCAGAATTCTCAGGAGAAAGCCATGCCCACACAGAGACCTCATTGGCTATCTCCAGATTGACAGCCTAGAATCTACCTCTAGATTCCCAATCTTGAAATTGTCACACGAGTACATGACTGCCACAATAAAAAAAGAACATTGAAAACTAGCTTTCGGGGGCCAGTTAAATTCAGGTCACAGAGACCATCTCAAAAGATCATGGGAACTCTTTTTGCACTTCCAATGGGGGTATTCTTGATAGGTTTTCTCAAAAACACAGATCAATCAGAGGGGATTTTTGTAAAGAAATTTTAAGAAAATTCTAGACTGCAGCACCCCATCCCCAAATGCACCGATATGAAGTGAAGCCTTACTCACAGAACCCCTTGTAGGGGTCCAGGGTCAGTACAGCAAGAGAAAAGATAGTCTTCTTTTTCTTCCAGGAGCAGCTGGTGAATTTGAACCCCTGACTTCACGGTTAGCAATGCAGTGCTTTCTCAGTAACACTTACTAAAGAGACATTGGTGATTAAAAGATGGTCAGGAAACTTATAGCAAAATAATGACTTTATATCATAATGTACCCGTTCATTGTTTCAGGGTAGCAAAAGCTACTTGATATGGCTCTTTTACCTATAGTCTTTGAAATCTACATAAGGTTTAAAGGACTCTAACTTGGGGCTTGGTCATTTCTGCCATTTTCCATCTTAGATGGTCAAACTGAGGAATTCATGTGAATGTATAAATGATATGAATTAAGTACAGTAAATTGATAGCATTAAGCAAATACAATTTGAGACAAGGAAAGCTGGGAGGTGATGGAACTATTGGATTCCTCATTTTTTCTTCTCGGTCCTTAAAACATAGGCAACATCTTTAGAAGAATAAACTTTAACGTTCAATAACAGAAGCCCCTTTGAATTAACTCTTTAAAATGAATTCACCATAGGCTGTAGGTTTACTTTGGTGATCGTGATAGCTGCTTGCGTCAGCATAGCTTGGCAAGGATTCTCCGTGGTTTACCATTTAAGGTCTAGTGATTTCTGTCATATTACCTAATATAGTGTAATCAGCTTCCCAAAGGAATCAGCTAATCCATTGTCAGAAGAGAAGGGTGGAATGTAATCCCCTTGCTTAGGTCATAACCCTGATTATGCTTCCCAAGGAGTATGTCCAACTGCCTTTATAAATAGATTTGGTGGGACATTGCTTGCTTCTTGCTGGATCCTGATTCTGGCTTATTAACCACTGACTTGAGTCAATGTCCTACAATGTTGCCTGCTGATCCTAGAAACCATAAGACATCTGCCAACACTGGATTCATCCACTACTATATCCATCAGTCTTCTTGTTTCACCTCCTGCTTTCTGGTTTATCAGTCCCTGCAGCTGCATAAGTCAGGGGAAACTTCCAGTTTAATGTCTGACACTCAGACTTAAACTGGACAGAACTTATCTGCTTCTACAAGTATGCAAACCATTTTCTAGATATAAATCTATTTATGCCTCTATCTATATGTTTCACTACTTTTCCATTTCTTGAGAACCTGGTCTAGGACAGTTACATCTATAAAGATGCTTATACTTAGTACTTCCTGAATGTATGAAAATCACCTGTTGTGGCAGTCATGTACTTTGGTGTCAATTTCATGATTAGGAGTGTAGGGGTAGAGTCTAGCCTATCAATCTGGAGAGAGCCAGTGAGACATCTGTGTGGGCATGGTTTTCTCTGAGAATTCTCAAAAATCCCATGGGAGTGAGAGACTATAGACTCAATGCCTTTGGAACACTTGACTGACAAGACAAGATGGCAGCATAGACCCGGAGTCCTAGGAAATGAAGGAGCCAGAGGAGAAGTCACATGGGCTTACCCTGATGGAACTAGACCTCTGAAGCCAGAAAAGCCCCAGGGAGACCCCTGCAAGTGCTGAGATGTTTCTACTGTCAATGGATACTGCTGATGGATCCTGAGCCCTGGAAACGAGGAGCCATCAGGAGAGCCCTGCCAGTGCCGGATGCTTCTACTGCCACTGGATACACAAGACTCTGCATCCACTGGCCTGTGATTATCCTGGTGTCATGGCCCGTGCTTTGTGGGTTGGAAGGAGACTTTGTAGACTGGTATTGGAAAAATGGGCTAGTACTGGACTTTTGATATTGGACAGAACTGGGTTGGGATGCTTTCTCAATATTCCATTTATGTTGTATATAAGCCTTTCCCTTATATCCAAATGTGTTTATGAATTTGTTTCTCTTGTCTACCCAGTCTAACACACCTGTACATAATAATATTATAGTAATAATAACCAAAATTCATTCAGAACTTACTACTTTCCCAAGATAGCCTTCATTATTTTATCCATCCTAATTTTAATTCAAATTCAGTTCTCACACCAAGACTGCAAAGTAGGTAAAATTATTACCCCAAATGCTAGAGATGAGAAAATTAAGATGCAGTGGTAACATTGATGAATTGATAATGACACAGTTTGTGATCCTGTCAAAGAAAAAAGAACAACAATTTTAGAACTTCACCTTAGATATGTCCTGCCCTTTCAATGCAGCAAAGAATTTCTTTTTGACTGCATGCACATACCCTACCACACCTATGTCTGCAATCCAAATATGTCACTGTTCATTAGCTATTTGTACTAACGATCATGCTGAGTTTTTAGAATGTCACATTTGACAATGTGCTAAGTAGCCCTCTGCTATGAATAGCCCTTCTATGAATTAGCTTGCAGACTGGCAGGTTTGTTCCTGTCAAATCAGTTCTAATTTTGAATCATAAATGATCTTTTTCTTCTTGCATAGCTCTCTTGGAACCGTGGATCAATAGTCCTTTGGCTAACAAAAGCTCCCGTTTCCATCAGGGTATCACCTCTTCTTTCCCTCATTTGAAGCCTGGTTACTCTGCTGCTAAACAAATAACAACTGTATAAGCTCAGGAGACAGCCTACGTTCATGTACTGGGAATAGGACATAGAACTGGACATGCCTTGATTAAAATGGAACACTCTGCTTAAAGATTACATTTCATTCCCTTTTTTTCATGTACTTCCAATTTCTCTTCCGTTTTCTTCACAATCACAGATGATGGAAATTCAGTTGGTATATGCTGTGACTCCAAATAACTTTTAATTAGACATTTGAATTAGATTGGTTCTAGTTCACTAACTCCAGTGTTTTCATATTTCTCCAATACAATTATTAGGTGTTTTAATTCTCCAATTCATGATAGCTATTTATTCTAATATTACTATGACATTAGAGCAATAATTTCTAGATTTTCTCATAAAGAAAATGAGACATAAATGTCCAAAGTTAGGAACAACAATTCTAAGCAATCAAATTAATAATAAAGAGATTTAAACTGGTTTTAGCTATGAAACATATTATTGCAACCCAGCTTTTGTGCTAATGAAATGCAGATGGTGGAAAACAGATGAAAATACTCTACTCTAATGCAAGGAGAAAAACATGTAAGATTCTAAGGGGTTTTGTTCTACTTTTTTGTCCAAGAAGGACCTTTCACATGAGAGATACCATTGCACAGACCTCTTTCTAATTGTCACTGTCCAGAATATTGGACAATTACATCCTGGGGGAAAGAATCCAAGTATTCTGGAAGGATTGAGTCTCTTATGACCTTGGTGAACATTTAGCATCCAGAAGTTCTGGTACTGCTCACTTTGTGTGTTTTCCCCTACTCAGTACTGAGGATATTGTTTAAAAAGTTGTCATAATTTGTTCTGGAGTCAATTCTGATTCCTGGAGATTCTAGATACTACAGAACAAATGCTCTCTTCATGATGACTGGTCTGCATATGCCGAGTGCAATGGTTACTATATATTTGGAGTGTCTTTCAATAATAAAAGGTGAGCTGTAAATAAGACAGTATTATTTTGTGCTCTATTAGGTTTTCATTGGCTAATTTTTGGAAGTAGATTTTCAAGACTTTCTTCTTACTAAAACTCTATTAAAACTTGTCCAAAACAGGTGAGACTTCTGTCATTTAAGTGCTTGTATCATATTCATTAGGTTGCTAACCACATGCCAGTAATTCAAGACTACCAGTCACTACTTGAGGGAAAAGCAAAGTGTTCTACGTCCATAAACACAGGGGACAGTTCCACCGTGTGCCGTAGCATCACTTGAGTTGAAATCAACTCGATGGCAGTGTGTTTGGTGTGGTTTTTGATCATAATTTCCAACATCATATCAACACAAAAGGCAATATACAGATGGTATGTACAGATGGTATGAGGCAATTACTATCAATATGTTCCATTTATAGGTGACAAAATTGAAGCCCAGAAAACCTAAGTAACTTACCAAGGATATGCAGGAATAGGATGTGAATCCGTTTTCTTGCTTCTGATTTTTCACCTTTAACTGTCAGAGTTCCTTTCTATCAAACAAAGAATAAGCGGAAGGCAAGCAGAAGTAGAATTGAGGTGACCCCTCCCCCCCCAAAACACAGACACAATCATCAAAAGTAGTGGTAGCTTGCTCTTATATCTACCACAAGCTGCTGCAACCATTATTAAGGCAACATTTTGAAAACTCATGCAAAAATAATTACTTGCTTTTGGTACAGAATATTATTCATATTATGCAACTTCAAGTCATTTCCAACTCCTAGGCATCCTGTGTATGACAGAAAGCAACACCGCCCTGTCAAGGATTGTGAGGTGAAGGAAGGAGCCGGCAGTGTTTCTATCTGTTGTACACAGGATTACTATGACTTGGAATGGCTGAAAGCTATATAACATGATCATGTTTTATACCAGAAACCATGCGACTCAACTCCATTTTTTATGACTGTTCTTTTTAAATTGACGCTCTATATAATGTTCTCCTCCAGTGACTGGTCCCTTTAGATAACATGTCCAAATTACATGATCAAGTCTCACTGTCCTGGCTTCTAAGGATCATTCTACTGTGCTTCTTCCAAGACAAATTTGTCTGCTTTTCTGGCAACCCATGAGTAATTAGTATTATGCATCAGCACCAGCATGACTTAAATTAATCAATTCTTCTTCAAAGGCATCAATTATTTCTCATTGTTTTGCACTATGTTTTCTCGAGAAGCAGGACCAGTGATAGACACATGAACACATGAACACACACATGTGTGTGTTATAATGTATGGTATATAGGAGCCACATTGACATGGTGGTTACACACTGGGCTGGTAGCTAGAAGATTAGCAGCCCTCAAAGCACTAACCACTCTGCTGGAGAAAGATGGGTCTTTCTACTCCCATAAAGAGCTATTGTCTTGGAAACTCACAAGGATGCTTCTACCCTGTCCTATTCAGTTGCTTTCAGTCGGCATTGACCTGAGGATTTGAAGGCAGTGAAATGTATGTGTGTGTATATTTCATTAATTCCTAATTTAACTAAAAATATACACTCACACATGTGCATATACATAGAATGAGGTTTATATCTAGAGAATGGCTCACAAGTGTGCAAGTCTGAGTACCCACAAGTTGTTGGCTATAAAGGCAAATACATCTAGGGTCAGTTGGAATGGATTGGGACTACAGAGACAAGAATATTAGAGATCAGCTGGTCACTAATGACTTCTGGAATTGTCAGGCATTATGGCAGTTGTTGGCTCAAGTCCAAGGACTGGAAGTTTAGTCAAAATGCAATAGGTCACACTTCCATGGAAACTTCCTTTCAAATGCATCAGGGTTATGACCTGATTAAGGACGTTGCTGTCCACTTTAATCTTCTTACAACTGAGTTGACTGCTTACAGTATATCCCAATATGGAGTAGATTGTATAGTATTATGGTGGGTCACAGTATAGGAAAGACTAAACTTCAGTAGCTAAACCACTAAGAATATTGGTATAGTCATTTTGACAGAAAACTTAACCATTATACTCAAATCTTCCTTATTCATTATCCAGCTTTCACACATGTATGAGATTTTTTTTAAAATACCATGGTTTTAGTCATGTGTTTCATTTTCAAGTGATATCATTGCTTAGTAATACTGTAAAGACCTCTTTTGCAGCAGATTTGTCCAAAGAAATATCCATTTGATTTCTTGACTGCTGCTTCTGTGGGCACACATTGTGGAGCCAAGTAAAATGAAATCCTTGATAATTTCTATCTTTTCTTTGTTTATCATGATTTTATCTATTGGTCCAGTTGTGAGGAATTTCACTTTTTTATGTTGAAATATAGTCCATACCGAAGACTACATCTTTGTTCCTCATCAATATGTGCTTCAGGTCCTCTTCACTTTCAGCAAGAAATGTTGGTCATCTGCCCATTGCTGATTGTTAATTATTTGTCCTACGACTCTGATAAAGTATTCTTTTTTATACTGTCAATCTTCTCAGATTATTTGATCAGTCTATAGATTTTATAAATATAGTGAAAGCATATGTGGTAGTTATATAATCATTTGTCAATTTGAGGTTTAAAAGAGAAGGGGTAGAGTCTAGTCTGTCAATCTGATCATAATCAATGAGACTCTGTGTGGGCTTGACTTTCTTGTAAGAATTCTGGGAAATCTGTTTGTTTTAGCAGGGGAGATTGTTTCTAACACTTCACTTCCTTGGAGACTTGACTGTCAAGGCAAACTCTCTGTGATACATTCCCTAAGGAGAAGCCACATGGACCTACCCTGATGCATGGACCTTCCCTGGAAGCTGGAGGACCCATGTGGAGACCTCTGCCAGCGCTGAGATGCTTACAGGGCCACCGAATCAAAAGATTTTATTTCCACTGGCCTGTGATTTTCCTGCAGTTGGCATCATTGCATGTGTTTCATGAGTCTTTATATACTGGTATCAGACATTTGGACTAATATCGAATTTATGGACTTCATCTGGACTGAGCTGAGATGTTTTCTCAATACACAGCTGCTCTCATATATAAAATTATTTCTTCTACACATATGAGTTTCTACGGATTTGTTTCTCTAGTATACCCTGACAAACACAGCATACTACTCTGACACACACATTTCTTGATTTTAAACCTTGCAGCAAACCTTGCTTTGTTTGAATGACTGCTTCTTGTTATATTCACAGCTTGAGCACAATGATGTGTTCTGAAGATATGGGTGTGATAGCAGTGTGTTAAAGAACTTAGATGGTGCCCAGTTTTCAGATAAAATAGTGCCTGAGTTCTTAAAGGGTGGTTTCCAAACAAGCAGCTATCTAAGTGAGATGTCAACTAAGTCTATATGGAAGAAGCACACCAACAGAATTGTAGATCCTGGTGTAAATCATGTAATCTGAGCTGAAGGATTGTAGATCATATAGTCTGAAGTTAAAGGATGGAATAGTATCAGGCCCTAAATTGTGAGATTCTGGTTTGTAGAAGGCTATGGATAACAATAGAAGTCCACGATGCATTTGTGAAATCTACACAGAAAATTATCCTCTGGTGATTTCCCTCTATCCATAATGAGGGATGGGGAAAACTGGTTATCAAACAGAGTGCATTGGAGAGATGATTATAGGCGGTCAAAATTATAAACCTGGCGTCAATAGTTCAAACCTTGTCAGTTGATCCCCTTTCTGATGCGTTTTGGGCCTGATCTGGTTTTCAACAGTTTCTGTGTTTGGGGGGTTTCTTTTCATATTGGGATTTATCTCAAATATATTTTTTCACTAGAAATTTTATAATATGATTTTTGGATTGATAGAAAAATATAATAAGAATTCTGGGTAGTACAGTAGAATAAGTAGGATCAATGCTCCTAGGGTTACAGTAGGGAGGGGCTTAAATAGAAGCTGATATCAAGGACTTCAAGATGGAAGAGACTTTTGAAATTGATTATTGTAGCAATTGTGCAATACTGTTGGGCATGTTTGAACAATGGGATGGTATGATATCTGTATTCACTTCTAATAAAATGGTTTTACACAAATATATAGATTGAAAAAAGGTGTTCAGAAATTGTTGTTCTTTGCAATGCTATCGGTAATATGTTATGATCAACATATTGAATGCCTTTTTATAGTCCATAAAACAAAAGTTAACATCTTCTAGATTTATTTGTTCTATGTCAAGTAGGGATATATCCCATTCCATGTTCCTCTTCTGAATCCACGCAGCATTTCTAAATGTTCTCTACTGATTTACTAATGAAACAGTTTATGAATTAGCTTCAGCATATTTTCCACATTTTAAGTCACCTTTATTGAAATGAGCTTATGCATGGATCTCTCTCAGTCATTGGCTATGCAGGTGTCTTCCATTATTTTTGATAGACCCAGTTGAGTGCTATAATCTATTTGTTGAAATCTTTTGACTGATATCCTACCAGTTTCTGTTATTATTCTTCACCAATGACTATTTGCAGCTTGAATTCCTTCTTTCATTACCATTGTTTCTTGATTATATGCTATATCCTGAAGTGATTAAATGGCAACTAATTTTAGTTATAGCTACATTATGTATTTTGTTTATCATCTTGAGTGCCTGTGCTGTGCCTTAAATATGGAGTAAGCAATTACTAAATATTAGAGATGAGGACATTAGTAATGCAAATGGTAGAAACAGAGTGCAAATATAAATATATGTGAAGTTAATTCTCAAACATGGGCTAAGTCTTCTCCATACTTATGTGGTGTCTTCATCCTTGACTGCTTGTAGAAAAAAGTGAAGAGGCAGATAGAAAATTTGAAGGGGAAAATAACTTTATTTTCTTCATGTTCTGGTGAATGTAAATAAGTACTTTTGATCAGATTCACTGACTTGCTTTTGGACCATCCTTCCCTGGTCAGGCTGATGAGCCTCACCTGAGCAGTGTCTGATGAATGTCCATTCTTTAATTTATAGTTAATGTCACTCAAACAATTATAAGCCAAATACTCAGCTCAGCTTTATCACAAGGATACATGCTTTGTCTTTTAGACAGTCCATCATCAATGAGTGAAAATAAAACCATTTTAAAATTAGCTAAAAATGTGGGACTGGGCACCAAAAGATACATATAGGAACAATATATGTGTACTCTCCATTGACAGTGACCATGTTATTGTTCCTAAATCCTTAAGCTAAAGATTTGGATCTTGTACAAGAAGGAGATTTTAAGGTCATGTAGTAAATATGGTCATTAGAAACTATGTAAAGAGAATGGTTACCCAGAATTCCTATTATATTGGATGATTATATACATAATGTTTTTTCTCCCCCTCCTTACTGGGGTATAATATACCCACATAACAGAAATTGCAATAAACTCTGATTAGAACTGTCAAAAGTAATGTTTTGATTTTTTTTATTACCCCACTTTAGATTTTCAGCATATATAATAGACACATTTGTAGACTTTCCTACAGACTTCGATCTTTAAAATTGAATTTGGTTAAAGAAGTGTGAGCAGGTCTGACATGAGGGGAGGTCACATTTTGTATTCTTGTGGTCCCCCAAAAGTGAAACACGTCCATACTTACCTGGTCTGGGAGATACCATGATCATGAAGATGGTTTTCCGAGGCTTATCCATTGCACTTCAGATGTGCTGACCCCTTCGATTTCCCCAAAAGTGGGAAACTCAATGTGGCGGTCATGTGCTCATGTTAATTTCATGATTGAGATGTAGGGGTGGAGTCTAGCCTGTTCATCTGGCGATAGTCATTGAGTAACCAGTGAGGCCTCTGTGTGGGCATGGCTTTCTCCTGAGACTTCTGGGAAATCTCTCAATATTTCTCTCATGGAGATGAGAAGTTATCTCCCTAGTTGTTGGGCATTAGTCTCAGAGGCAAGGACTTACAAACAAGACAAGATAGCAGCATCCGAGGAGCTGAAGATAGCCAGAGGAGAAGCCACATGGCCTTACCCTGATGGAACCAGACTTCTGAAGCTGGTGAAGCCATGTGGAGAGCCCTGACAGCATTGAGTTGCCTAACCCACCACTGGATGTTGTTGATGGACCCTGAGTTCTAGAAGCAAGGAGCCATGGGAAGACCCCTGCTAGCACCGGGATTCTGCACCCACTGGTTTGTGACTTTGTGAGTCAGAAGGAGACATTATTGACTGGTATTGGGCATATGGACTAATATTGGACTTATGACTTTAAACTGGACTGGGTTGGAATGCTTTGTTAATGTCCTATTCCTCTTGTATATAAACTGTACCCTTATATCCATATGCATATTTATTAATTTGTTTCTCTAGTTTACCCAAACACACTCAAGTGCACAATTTGCGGTAGTGAGGGACTGCATTCGTGCTCTCCCCTGTTAAAAAAAGAAAAAGAAAAGAAAAACACGCCCAAGATAACTGTTGGTCCAAGAAAGTTGTGGCTTCGAAGAGAAGGATGACTTAGGCATGAAGCTGGTCCATGGCTTGCAAACCCTAGCCAATCTGTAAACAGGAACAACATCACACTGATGAGGAAGAAAAAGAAATGCATGTTGTATGCTATTGAGTTTTGAGCTGTTTGTCATTCTGTATTACTGAATCAAAAAAAAAAAAGTTGACTAATACAGTGCCTGGCCCCTTTCTTAATGGCTTATGTGTTGTCTTAACATGAAGAGAGTTTCAGGTCCCAAATGTCCAATATTGAAGTTGAGCAGGATTCTGTTCCATCACTCTTTGTTTATTGTGAGTACATATTAATTTTTATTTAGGAGCAATCATGGCCCAAATTTACACAATCAGATAATATTTGTGAGTAATTTAAGCCTTGAGTAATTGACCCCAAAATGCAGTAGTTGGAAGCCATACCTTATAAAGGGGTGCCCTGAGCAGAGCTTTTCACAAATGAAACTCTGGCTGAATCTTATTTTTTTTCTGTCTATCACTGTCTTGCCTTCTTTGTCTGCTCAACCCTAGTTTCTCTCTGATGTTCTTTGTGCTGCTGATATTTTACCAGTAAATTATCTGTTTAAGTTTGTCAGGGAAACATTTGAATTTTCAGACCAAGAACTCAACTATAACTCACTAATACTAATTCTGCCAAATATTGCTTCACACTTCAGTCATCAAAATAATTAAAGCCACATAAAAATCTATTCAGTAGCTGTTAGGGGGCGTCAAAAGATTTAGGGAAAATAAGAACTGAAGAGAATGGAATTTCTTCAGAAACAATCTAAAGCCCCCTTGTATATTTTATTGAGGTATGTATTTTTGTGTCTCTTAAGGCTTCTCTTCTATTTTCCACCTTGGACACACACTTGCAATGAGTAGCTACTTTGGCTTCTAATGTGGCTGGCATATTGAAGACAGGGCAATGTTTTAGTTTCCTTTGTGTGCGATAAGGCTCTTTCTTATTACTCTAAGAATAGTCCAGTTCCCAAAGCCATTCTGGAGTCCACAGAGGAATATTTGGCTTGCAGACTTTACAATAAATTCTTATTGGAGCTATCAAATCTAATCTGCTTTTTTTTCATGACCTCACTTGAGATTATCAGCAAAGTAAAATGGAAAATGTGTGGGGCTTCCCTTTTCCTAGATAAAAATGCCCTTTCTGTCATCAGACTATAAAAGCACAAAGTGAATGTATTTTCCTTGATAAGAGATTTTTATCTTCCCAATGGATGTCCCTGAATAAGAAGCCAGATGACTTAGTCCTAGAGATTGTTTTTTGGCAGAGAATAAGCTTAATTTTGAAGACTGCACATTCATAGTTTTCAGACCGATGCAGTGAGAAAATGCTCATATGAGGTTCAGTGTAGAAAATGAATATGCTTTCCACTGCTTCCAATGACATTTCACTGTTGAGCATATTCAGCTTGGCTCCAACTGGTCCTAATTTCACATCTTCACAGTAAATGAATCTTTGCTACTCATTCATTTTGGGGGCACATGGGATCATACATGAGACACTGTGATAACTGCACTTTCTGTCAACTTTGGGGGGCCTGGATTCTCCCACAATGTAATCTGACATAGTGTGGTCAACTCAGTGATATGTTTTGCACAGTAGTCAAGTACTTGTGTGTAGAATTGTTGTCGTTTGGTGCCACTGAGTCTGTGCCGACCCATAGTTACCCTCTGGACAACAGAATGAAACTCTGTCCAGTACTGCTCCATTGTCACAAGTGGTTTTATGTTTGCCTCCATTGGTGCAACCACAGTGTCCATCCAGCTCATGGAAGGTTTTCTTCTCTTTTCCTGGCCCTCTTCTTTACCAAGCAGGATGATGTTCCCCCGAGATTGGTCCCTTCTGACAACATGTCCGAAGTATGTAGGGTGAAGTCCTACCATTCTTGCATCTAAGAGGGACTCTGGCTATATGTCTTCCAAGACAGATATATTTGACTGTTGTCTATCCCTGTCTTGTCTCTGTCTCTTCCAAAACCCAGTCTCACACTGATATTCTTCCCAATAGATGTCTCTGCATATAAAGACTTATTACTTAGTCGTAGAGACTGTTTTCCATGGTACCTTCACTATTTTTCACCCGCACCACAATTCAAACACATTGATTCTTCTTTACTTGGTCTTTCTTAGTCAATGTCCAATTCACAAGCATATGAATAGACACCCTTAAGTTGACCGCTCTCTTGATATAATTCAAGGAGGTTTTTTCCAGCTTGTGGCTACTCTTAATTTAAATTGATAGCATGTGGAAGCTAACTCACTCTTAATGCTAGATTTGGATCTTGCATTTCGCTCATAGATCTCCTGTTATATCCCCTGGTCAGTCTGAGAGTCATCAGGGCATTGCTACTTGGATTCATTGGACTGATCTCAGATTCTTTCAGTTTAGCATCTACCAACTTGTCATCTTTCTGCTTCATCTTCCTGCTTTCTATTTGTCAGCCTTTGCAGTTATCAAAGTCAAAAGAAGCATTCAGCTTACACCTGACATTCAGACTTCAACTCAACTGGACTTCCCCCTTTTGTGTTCCTCTTCTTGATATAAATCTCATTCTATATACATAAAAACAATCACCGACTTTGTATCTCTTGATAATATAGCATAAAATACACTATGGAAATCAATGATAATTTTTGTTTCTTGATTTTTTTTAAGCATCACTGCCCTCCTGTGGTGGGAATAGGAGGCCCAGCCTTTGCTCCTGTGGAGACGCTGCAAGAATTGAACCTTCATCCCAGTGGGCTGCAGTCCTGCACACAACCACCATGCCACCGGGGCTCAGTCCGATAATTTTTATATTTAATTAACTCAGGCTCAAAAAATTGGTGCAAGCACATACAAATAACACACTGTTAATATGTTCATGAGAAGATTAGGGGAAGGTTGGATGCACTTGATAAAATTGACACAGTGGCTGCAAAAATAAACTTAACTAAAATTGTTTGCAAGGGCCAGGAGCAGGCAGTCTTTCATTCTCTTCGATTTAGGCTTGCTATGGGTCAGAACTGTTTCCTAACTTTCCATAGTTTGGTAGATTCACATAATCACATGCCTTTGCATTGCCAATTCAACAAAAGAATATCTTTCTTGTAGTTTATGCTTTCAGTTAAGTTCCATCTGAAATCATCTGAAGGCCGCAATGGTATCCCTACTACCATGCCTCTTCTGAACCTGACTTAAATTTCTGGCATCTACTATCAATGTTTTGCTATAACCACTGAAGCATCTAGAGCAACATTTTACTTGCCTATGATATTAAGAATATTGTTTGATTACTTCCTCATTTTACCTGGTCATTTTGCTTTGGAATCAGTATATATCTGAATCGTCTCAATCTTGTCTAGTCAACTGGCTAAGTAACTGTTCTCAAATTTTCATAGCACACTCAAGTGAGTGCTTTATCAGCTTGTTGAAACATTTCACTTGGTATCCTTTTAACTCATGGCATTTTGATTTTTGCTGCCATCAGTGTATTTGTATTTTTTTCTTCAGTACAATTGGCTCTTTATACATTCTGGCTTTTGAAATGGATGCATTTCCTGCAATTCTTTTTGGTACAGAGACTGTGAATTCCTTCATCTTCTTTTGATATTTCTGGCACCATTAAATATATTTCCCAGAATCTTTCAGTTTTACAATTCAAGGCTTCATTTTTTCTTCAGTTATTTCAGTTTGATATATGCTGAACAAGCTCTTCTTCTTCTGTTTTCTAATTCCAGGACTTGGGTCATTTCTTTATAATACTCTGTCTTTTCAGATGTCCTTAAATTTTGGGGATTTAGCTTTTTACTTCATTTTTCCCATTTGCTTTAGTTACTCTACATTCAAGAGCAAGTTTCAGATCTCTTCTGCCATCTGCTTTGATCTCTCCTTTCATTCCTATCTTTTGCTTTCTCCATGTATGATGCTCTTGATATTATCTCCCAGCTTGTCAGGTCTTATGTCTTCAGCAAGTCAAATTAATTATTGAAATGCTGTCAAAGTTAAGGTGGGTTATGCACACAAGTTTGCATTTGGGAGTTCGTATGTTTGTTTCAATTTTTGTTAACTTTGACCTGAATCTATATATGAACAATTTATCTGTTCCATAGTTGGTCCTGACTGATTTTGGATAGTATTATTGGCTTCTCCATCATATCTTCCCACAGATTTGGTCTATTTGAATCCTGTGTATTCCATCACATTCATGCATGTATCTACGGCAATCAAGTTGATTTCAAAACATAGTAACTACTTAAGACAGAATAAACCTTCCTGCTGTGAGTTTCTGAAACTGAAACTCTTTATGAAAGTAAAAAGCTTCATTTTGCAAAAGTGACTGGTGGTTTTGAAATGCTGACTTTGCAGTTTGTAGCCCAATGCATAACCACTATGCAACCACTTTATTGTACATTCCATCTGTTGAAGTACATGTACGGTTAAGGTTAATGTTGTTGAACAAAGCAATGTGCAATTAAAAAGTTGTCAGTATTTGTCAGCAAAATCCTATCATGCAATCTCTGGCTTCATTTTCCAACTATTGTTGCTTCTTCCTGATTACAATTTTCACATCACAAACACTAATAATCACGATTGTATCTTGGTAGCTTATTTGATCAACATCAGATTAAAGATTGCCATAAAATTCTTTAATTTCTTTATGATTAGCTTTACTGTTTGGTTTATGTCTTTGAGTAATAGTTATATTATTTGAATTTCCTTTATATGTGTAGATATTAACCTGTCATAGACAGAATTATACTTCAAAATAGAATTATGGATATCCTTTTTTATTATAAATGAGGTGTCAATCCTTTTCAATCTATCAACCCTGGCATAGAAAATCATAGGATTGTCTGATTCAAAACGACCCATAACAGTCCATTTCCGCTCATGAATGCTTAAGATATTGATCTTTATGCATTCGATTTCATTTTTGATGACTTCTAATTTTCATACTTTGTACAGTCAATGTTTTGTTTATTATTAGATGTTTGCAGCTGTCTCATCTTAGTGTTTTACATCCATATCAGATTCATTCATTCATCTTTGAGAAGGCAGCTCTTGCTCAGTTTTACTTTGAGTGCCTTCTGCCTTGAGGGGCTCATCTTCCAGTACTATATCTGAAAGTGTTCTACTATTATTTATTAAACTTTCCATGATTGATTATTCAGAGAGAAAGCCTATTTCCTCCCATTATCTGGAAACTTCACTACAACCTATTCATTTTGGTTTACCCTGCTGTTATTGGAAACACTGGTGACATACTTTCTCAGAATGACAAACTGACAGGGGTATATGTATAGGGTATATTGATATAGGGTGTTTTAAAAATTGTATCCATTTTACATGTGTAAAAATATCAGAATTCAAATAAAATATAAAACAAAAAATAATTTAGAACTGGGAAATTCCAGTAAAACCAGATTCAGAGGAGGATGTAGAAAGAAGATAGATAGATTTTGATTGAAAGTATAGAATATAAGCAAGATGATAACCTATGCCCTAATGACTATGTAAAGGTGTAATAATTTGTGAGTAACATAGAGATTGTGAATTTCATAACACTAGATTGTGTCCATTGTGCTTATATATCTGTATACGAATTGGGAGGCAGTTATTCAAACAGAACAAAGAGATATTTTGTAGCTCAAATCAGAAATAGTATGCAATTTTTGATATTTTTCTGAGTTGCTTTCATTCACTATATTTATTCAATATGTATGCTGAACAAATAGTCCAAGAAGTAGGTCACATCAGGTTTTGGGGAAGGCTCATTAACAAACTGGGATATACTTTAACCGAGACTGAAGGTGAGTGAACTATTTGTTATGATCACAGAGCTATTTAAGAGATAGCCTAATGTAATGGCTTTTCTCTCATTGCTTTCAAATGTTTTAAAGGGAGTTCCTTTGTTAATGAAATTGCATTATTTGAGAAAAGATCTACTATTTAGAGATATCTTTAATCTTAGCAAGTCACGATTAGTTGACCACAGTAATTGAATAATATGAATCTAACAATCATATGATTTACTAATCCACAAATGATAATTTGAAGAAAAGTGGTATTAAATTCATAACCAAAAAGAACAATTTTGTTATATTTTCAAGTGTAATGTTCTCTCTAATAGAATAACATCTATAAGGAAGACCAGGCAATACAGTTCTTATTTAATTTACACACTTAGCATTAAAGCAAATTAAGAAGAGATTGAATAATTCTACTAACTTATTCAGTATGAAATTGGTAAAATATGCAATCCAGATACGTGGTTAATTACTGGTGATTGAAAAGAAAAAGTTGGAAACTAAAAGGAAGGAACAATATATGGGAAAATGCTTTTGCTGATAGAAATGGAGCTGGAGATTAAATGATATCATTTTGTGGGACCAGCAACTCTTACATGGCAAATATCTATTATAAGCAACATAAATGGAGATTTTTTTTAATACATCTTGATGGATGGATGAAACGTGACTCAAATTGACTACATCTGTGGACCAAGGTAATGAAGAAGCTCACAACCATCAGCTCAAACCAGGTCAGGGACTGAATGTAGAACAAACTCTCACTCATATGCAAGTTCAGGTTCAAGCTGAAGAAAGTAAAGCATGTCCATGAGAGCCAACGTGCAGCTTTGCATCTATCCCACCTAACATTTGAAGCCATCTCAGAGCAGAGATGACTTCTTGAAAATTCAGAACCAAAGAATATGCAAGTTGTGGGCTGACATCAGGGACATTTGACATGAAGGAAGCAAAGGTCATTCAAAAGACAGGAAAGAAAAATCAAAGGGGATTTCAGAAGAGACTTTGGAATTTGCACTTGAATGTACAGCATCTAAAGCAAGTGAGAAAAAAATTAAATGAGAGAATCAAACAGGAAATTTCAAAGGATATCTCAAGGAGACACAGTAAAATACTCTAATGAAATGTAGAAAAACCTGGAGACAGGAAACTAAGTGGGGCTAAGCATACACGCCCATCTCTCAATCAGAAAGGGCTGAAGGACAGAAACTGCGCCTTCATTGTAATACTGAAGCATCTTAGGAGTAAAATAGTGACTGATGGAAGAAGCATTAGAAGAATATGGAAGGAATGCACAGATATATTGCCCCAAAAAGAATTGCTGAGCTTTCAACCTTTTCAAGAGGTAGCATGTCATCTAGAACCAATTGTATTGAAGAAAGAATACCAAGATCTTGGGCAGGCATCAGTGAAAATTAAGGTCCAAGCAAAGACAACATATCATCTGAGCTGTTTAAGAAAACTAAACAAAATTGATGTAGTTCTAGATGCACTCATTTATTGAACTATGCCAAGGAATTTGAAAGACAATTACCTGGCTGACTGTAATAGATTTGTATGTGTCCATTCCAAAGAAAGGTGACCTACCTAGTAGGAAGAAAATTATCAAACAATATCATTGATGTGACAAAGTATTTTTCTTGCTGAATATTATTAAAAAGTGGTTACAACTGTATGTTAACAGCAGCCAAATATACAATCTAGACAGAGCTGTCACAAATCTTTAATTTGTAAAAAACACAGCATCAGTGAAATGCAATAAAATGAGCTATGCCTGTAATAGTATTTTACTTGATGTCAGTACTGGTCACACAATATATTATTTGTGAGAATTTATCCAAAACACATGTATGGTATATGTATTTATTTAGTACTCATATATATTGTGCTTTTATTATATTTTCAAAAAATCTTAACTTTCAGCAAACTTTCAGGACTAAAGATAATAAAGAAAGTCATAGTACTGATTACCTGACAACATGAATATTTTTTATTTGACAAAATTAATCCTGGCATAAGCTGCACATTGGTATTCTCCATGTTATTCATGTTAGGTGTCATTGCATCATTTCCAACCCATAGCACAACAGAACAAAACATTGCCCAGTCCTGTGACATTCTTTTAATTGTTCCTATGTTTGAGTTCATTGTGGCAACCATTGAGGGACTTTCTCCTTTTTGCTCTCTCTCCGCTTAACCAAGTGTGGCACACTTCTCCAGGGACTGGTGATAGAGTGGTTGCAAGTTGGGCTGTCAATCCCAAAGTCAGCAATGCAAAAACACCTGTCGCTTCATGGGAGAAAGACAGGTCTTTGTACTGCAGCAAATAGTGACCGTCTTGGAAGTTCACAGGGCAAATCCTTAGAGTCTCTGTGAGTCAACAGAGACTTGATGGTAGTTTGTCTGTTTTGTACTGTTTGTTTGCTTTTGCATTCCATGCAGCATCCACTAAGTTACACAACTAAGGTGGATATAATACAATGAAAAATATATAAGAAAATTATAGCAATCGGGGATTGAATTTAAGATGCTTACGCTAGAGAGAGAGAGAGGCAAGCTTTTAATTGACATAATGTATAAGAAGGGGAGACAATGGGTGAACAAGAAAGGATAAAATGATCATTTGGGGCAGAAGTGCAGCAGATTTTTCAGAAGATTCTTGTATGTCATGAATAGGCAGACCAAACACACACAAAAAGGAACAATAATTAAGGCAAGTGTAAGGGACAAAACTGGGGAAGTGGGAATTTCCTTCAGCTTCTTCCATTTGAAACTGCTATTATCTTTAAATCTGAGGACTTCTACCCTGTCTTGTCTTGACCAGGCTTTATATATACACATATATACATGTGTGTGTCTGTGCATGCATGCACACACACATCATCATATTTCATAGTGATGCCATATACAATAGAATGAAACACTGTCCTGTTCTTTGCTATATTCACAGTTGCTATTGGGCACTAGGTTTGTCAAGATATCCATGCATATATCCACACATACCTATATATGAACAAATATATATTCTATTACAATGATGCTGATTCTGACTTATGTAGACTTTACACAGTATTCCCATAGCTTTGTGAGTTTTCTGTGGAAGCAGAAAGCTTCATCTTTCTCCCCTGGAGTTACTGGTGAGTTGGAATCACTATTCTTGATAGCAGTCCAATGTTTATATGTTAGATAACTGTTATATCTATTTACATGCATATACATAATGAATTTTCCTATTGTTGGTGAAGAAATCAAAACAAAAAAGTACATAACCATTGAGATAAGTTCCAATTAATCTTCATTACCACTTTCTTACTCTGACCATTTTCAGTAAATTATAACATCATTCAAGGAGATGAATTCCAGACAATTTCTTGGATATTTCATTTCATACTTATATAATATATATGTAGACATCATTATAAAATAGCTTTATATTATAGTGATACAGTACTGCTGATTGATTTTATGAAATTGAATGCTTTATTTGAGAGACCTTCTGATGTTGTCAATGTAAATCTAGATCTTATATCCAGTCATGAAAATATTCAATAGCATAAACAATTGCACACTTTTTATAAGAATGCAGGTCCCTCCAAAATTTTTGCTTTTACTAATGATACTGCATTTGTCCACTCGTGTATATTTCTTCTGGTGCACATAAATTATTGTTTTATTGGGGGGACAAGATATTGAGAAGTGCACTTGCTGGGGTCATAGGAATTGTATAATTACAATTTTCATAGGTTCTGAAGCTACACTTCAGTTTGACTACATAAATTCACATGCCTTCTGACCATGTGAGAGAGTTCATTTCCCTCAGCATCAGAAAAACATCACACACTGAGGAAAAGTGAAAAGATGGGTTAGAGAAAAGAAAGACCTTGCCATCCATGGTAGGCTTAAATCATGTATCTGCTGCTTCTCAATATTTACTGGAACCACCTATCTTCAACTATTTCTGGCAAAACAATAAAACAAAGGATATTCTTTTAAAATAGGCAGAACATATGAAACATTACTCTGTGCTTAGAAAATATATACCCCCCACTGCCATAAGGCTACATAAAGTTCATATGGACCCTACATAGGGTTTATAAGACAGTGTTATGGGAGCAGGTAGCCTCATCTTTCTCCCAAGGAAGGGCTTATGGGTTTGAATCACCAACCTTGCAGTTAGCAGTCCAGTACTTACTATGTAGAGTCACCAGGGCTCACCAACTTTCACATATATATGGAGAGTCCTGGTAGAATAGTGTGTGTTCATTGAATGCTAGCCACAAGGCCAGCAGGTAGAATCTACCAGTCACTCTACAGGAGAAAGATGTGGATATCTGCTCCTATAAAGATGCATAGGTGCAGAAAGCCACAAGTGTGTGTATATATATATGTGTGTGTATGCATATATGTGTGTATATATATATGTGTGTGTGTGAAGTTTTCTTTATTATCCTTTAAACCCAGTCAGCACTGTTTTTTAAAAACTTCTTAAAAGTGGAAAACTTTCTTCTCACTATCTCAAGTGTCACATTGTATTTTGAGCTGCAACTCAACACAACAAATCCCAATTCACCATGGACGGCTGAGTAGATTGGAAATTTAAAATGCTGTGAGTAAAGGATCTTTCCAAATGATCAAAAAAGCAACCAGAATTTATCAAGAAGCATTTTCTTTTCTGCAGACTTCGTTACTATCTACAATAGTCAGCAGACAATTAGGAAATGTCTGTTCTTCTGACAATTTAGAGAGTTCAGTCGTTGGAAACAGTACAGCAAAGTTTGGTTCTAACCTAGTAACCATAGCTATATAATTAATTAGTTTTTGCAAGTTTCAGGTGGAAAATGACATTGCCATGGGACAGTAATAATCCTGGTTATTGTTGAGTTATCAGCAAACTGCAGCTCCTCTCTCTGGGGAAGAAACCCTGTAATTTAACAAATCACTATATTTGGGATTTTGACATTGCACATGCCTTTCAGTTTCCATCTGTTCCTCTGGTTCATTAGTATTTTATTGTTGCTACAGTCAGAAACATTTAAATAATTTTTCTCTCTCAAACACATGATCCACTATCTTCTGCCTTCCCTTTTGACAACTAAGAATTATATATCCATTCCAATACCAAATAGGTTTTACGACATATTATTTTGGATGCTTTCTAGAGGTCCAAGATGGATGTCTTTGGCTATTAATTAGGCTGCATATTGCTTTGTATATACTCAAAGTCTATTTCCAATACAGGTTCTATATGGAATAGAACACATTCCTTTTGTTTTATTTCTTTATTAGAACATAATATAAAATAGAAACACAAGTGAGCACATGATCTTTATATACACATATCCGACAACCCAAACCAAGCTCCCTGCAATTGAGTCACTGTTGATGCACAATGACCCTATGGGACAGAATAGAACCATCTTTGTGAGTTTCTAAGACCACAACTCTTTGTGGGATTAGAAATCCCTGTCTTTTTCCTGCAGAGTGGGTGGCCTTGAGGATCACAGTTCAACTTGCAAACACTATTCCACCAGGGCTCTTCTCTACAAAACTATGTGCCTCAAAATACACACACGTGAACGTACACACTCCAAATAAACCACATGTCCATTCACCCTCATCCCATACATATTTATAACTCACTGTCCTCCATACACAATATATACATACATACTGTGCACAAGCTACGGCTTGACTGCACATCTTTACCACCCATGTATGGTAGTATAGTCAGGTATGAGATTGACTACTAACTACAAGGTCAGCTGTTCAAACCCATCAGCTGTTCCCTGAGAAAAAAGATGAGGCTATCTCCTCTGAAATTCTACTACATTGTCACTGTAAGTTAGAATAAACTGAATGACAGTGAGTTTGCTTTATTGAGACATAAACATACATATATACTACATATATATACAACTTCAAACATACATATATTCCACACTATGTCAAATACATGAAACTGTAGAGTCCACACATATCCACTATAAAATCAATATGCACCATAAAAACACATATGCATACACAAACTCATAGGGTCACAGATATGAACCTCTAGCACACAAATAAAAACACACAACTAACTTGCAGTGTGGAAATATTAGCCTATCAAGAGAGATTTTGAGGAAAGATGAAAATAAAAAAAAACATAAGAATGTTCAACAAATATCTAAAACTCTGTACAAAAATATTTTCCAATATGTATTCTAATTTTACTTATATACAAGAAAAGATACTTTAGAATATATATTGAAAATATGGTGGCAGAGCTGAGCCCCAGTGGCGTAGTGGTTGTACGCGGGACTGTGGCCCACTGGGACGGAGGTTCAATTCCAGCAGTGGGGCTGGGCCTCCTACTCCTACCACCAGAGAGCAGTGACACACCCCTTCCCCCCCAAAAAAACAAAAAACAAACAAACAAACAAAAAGAAAATATGGTGGCATAGATTTTAGTAAGGCGTCTTTTGAAAGTTCTACTAACTTTCAGACAGACATACTTTTGGTCGAGGGCAACTTTTGTTGGTCATTCATACTGTATACCCTCAAGCTCCTTCCTTCTTAATTAAAATGAAAAATCAAGTCTAAGGATTTAGAGATAAAATAAGAATGTCTTCTGTCTACTCCATCCCCTCACACTTGTCAGCAACTGCAGAGATGGTGGAGGGTCGTACTAGTTCGAAAATGTGCTGGATATTTATTTTAGATGTGTACAAAGAGGCTTTTAAAGTTTATGGAAAACTCCATTATCTTTTAGTTTCATATTGCCACAAACATTTTGAAGTCCTTTGAATTATAAAAAGGGGATTGTTTAAGGATGTGTATGTTCTGATGGTGGGAAAAGAAGAAAGTAAAAGGAATAGAGGAAAGAACCAAGAGGTAAAAGATATTTTTAGAGGCCTATATACAGACATGAACACCTGTAAATATACTTATGTATAAAATCAGAGGGAGATAGATCTATGCACTTATATCTATATGTTAAGAATTAAGATTGGGAATGGACATTGAGTCTTCACTCAAGTACTCCTTTAATACAAGAACACTTCGTTCTAATAATCTGGCATTCTGTGATGCTCACCTTCCTGACACAATCATTGATGTCAACTGGGTGTATAAGCATATGTGGCAAAGAAAGATGATGGTGCCCGTTTAACAAAAGATATGGAATCTGGGTTAAAGACTTGAAAATAAACATGTAGCCAACTAACTCAGAAGCAACAAAGCCCACATGGACAAAACACACCAATCTGTGTGATCACGAGGAGTCAATGGGATCAGCTATCAGGCATCTAAAACCGAGAACAAAATTATACCCAATGTGAATCTGGAATGCATAGAGTAGAGACCCAAAACTCATCTGTAGACAATTGGACATCCCCTCACAGAAGGGTCACAAGGAAGAATGAGCCAGTCAGGGTGCAGTATAGCACCGATGAAACACACAATTTTCTTCTAGTTCTTCTCACTATCATGACTTTCATACTATCTTACAAATTGGATTAGACCAGAACATGCACACTGTTACAGATAATAGCCCCCCCCACACACACACATGGAATCTAGAATAGATAAACTTCTCAGTGCAAACAATGAGAATAGAGAAACCAGGAGAATTAGTGGAAGGTGGGGTGAGAGAGGGGGGAATGCTCACAAGGATCAACATATAACCTCCTCCCAAGGTCATAAACTTGGAAAAGTGGATGAAGGGCAACAAAGAAAAATGTAAGGTATTAAAAAATCTATAACTCATCCCGGGTTTATGAGGGAGGGTTGGGAAGGGGAGGGAAAGAGAAAAATGAGGAGCTGATATCAAGGGCTCAAGTAAAAAGAAAATGCGTAGAAAATGATGAGGGTAGCATATGTGCAAAGGTGTTTGACACACTGAATGTATGTGTGAATTATGATAAGAGATATAAGAGCACCCAATAAAGGTATTTAATTGAAATGTATTATGGTCAGGATTGTAATGTACTCCTATTCAATATGACATTTTGAAACACACATGCACAAAGAATGTGGGCGTTCATAATTGAAGTGAAGATGAGACTGTTCTGCTTGAAAATACCAGTGGAATGGATGGATTTATCATTCGTTCTTTTGCTCCCTACCATTCTGTAGTATTTGGGGCCTGTGTTTGATCTCCCGCTGCCATAGTTTGAGTCTAGGGGTATGTAGATCAGCCATACCTGAAATGCTGCTCAGTGAGTGGCTGAGAGTCTTCATCTCTCAGAGTGGTCAGTGTGTCTACAAAAGGATAGAGGACCATTCAGTGCACAGGAAAGCTCAAAGCAGTGTCAACACATTCTAAAGAGGTTTCTCTCAGCAGAAATCCAGGTAATAACTTTGAATCTTCTGTTATACACTATCTTTTCTCCAGTGTCAACTTCTGAAAATGTTGCAAAGACAACATTTGTAGCCTGCTGGCAGAGTTATCATATGTGAAGTTCAAGTGAGGAATAAGTATTGAGCTTAGAGTGACATTTGACATCACACATTTGAGCTGTCTTAAATTTGCTTTGACAGGAAATTAGCTAACAGAAACACTGAGAGCCTCACTAGATTAATTAAATCACATTCATTCTCGTCTTTTCCCTTATACTTCCCCCATCCCCACAGCTTTTCTGTCAGTTTGTTGTACTTTGGTAACTTGTGTATTGCTGTGGTGCTAGCAGATATACCACTGGTGTGGCAAATGTCAGCAAGATCATCAAAAGTGAACATATTTCAGTGGAACTTTCAGACTAAGTACAGACAATTGGAAGGAATTGACTCCCTATTCATAAGAGAGAGTCACTGAAAACATTATATGTAGACTTTTAGCATTGTCAGATACTAAGGGCCTGATGAATGAAAGTAGAACATTATTGGAGATAGTGCCAGAGGATGAGCCACTGAGGGCAATCAAAATGTGCCTAAGGAGAAGTTGTTTTTCCCAAGTGAACTTGACTATGGTGATGTGAGTTGGGTAAGCCAGTGGGAGTGAGTCCTTTGATAGATTCATTTGCTGATAGGGCAAAATTTAATGTAGGGGGACACATCTGTAGAAATCTGCTCATGTTAGGATCTTAGAATGTGTGAAGGAGGAATTAAGGGAAATTAGAAGTCACCATGAATTAATTGGAACATAAAGATCAAGATCCTAGCGAATTTAACTGGACTAGTATCAGCCATTTTGAATCAGAACATCATATGCTCTACTATGCCAGTAATACAAAGTGCAGAGGAATGGTGTGACAGTTGTTTTCCAAAAGGACATTGCAAAATAAACCTTGAAGTACAATGCTATCTGTCAAGGATCAGTAGTTGAAAAATATGCACTTGCTGAAAGAAATGACATGAGCTTACATGGAGTTTTGTAAGACCAATGAATTGCACATAGCAAATACATTTTTCAACCACACAAAAGACGCTTGGACTTCTCTCAATGGAATATACAGAAATCAAGTTGGGTATACCTGTGATAGGAGAAACTGCAGAAGCTCAAGATCAGCAGCTAAAATCACATGAGTGACTGATTGTGGCATAGGCCATCAATTATTCACATATAAGTTCAGATTAAAGGTTAAGAAAGTGAACATAAATACACAAAAGTTTAAAGACAATTTGAGTCTGTCCCACATTTTTTTTCAAGAACAGTTGTGACATATTTAACATTAATGATTGACGGCCTGATGAGTTGTGAGAGTATAGCAAGAACAACATTCATGAAGAAAGCAAAAGTCTTTTACCAGGTAAGAAAGAAAAGGTCGACATGACGACACTGAAATCTGCTCTTCAGTGTAGAGTAGCTAAAGCAAATGGAAAAATTGAGATAAAATTAATGTGCTAAGTAAACCTTTTCAAAGGGCAACCAAGAATCAAATTCAAATATAATAAGGAAATCTTCAATTACTTGGAATTAGAAAACCAAAATAGAAGAACATGTTCAGCATACCAGAAACTGAAAGAAATCAAGAAGAAATTCAAACCTCAACTCGCAATATGGAAGGATCCTATGGGCAAAATATTCAATATAGCAGGAAGCATCAAAAGAAGAGGGAAAGAATACAGTCACTGTACCAATGAGTTGGCATTCCATTGAGCATGAACTAATGATACTGAAGGAAGAAGAGCAAGCTACACTGAAAACAGCCAAAAATAAGGCTCCAAGAATTGAAAGAACACGAGTTGAAATGTTTCATCAAGGAGATGAAGCAATGGAAGCACTTTATCATCTATGCCAGTAAATTTGGAAGACAGCTATTTGACCAACTGACTGAGCGAGATCAATATTTGTATCATTCCAAAGAAAAGTGATCCAACAAAATGCTCAAACTATAGAACAATATTTGTTATATCATATTCAAGTAAAATTGTGCTGAAGATTACCCAACAATAGTTGTGGTAGTTCATTGACAGAGAGCTGCCAGAGGTTCAGGACATACTCAGAAGTAGATGTAGAACAAGAGATACCATTCATGATGTCACATGAGTCTTGGCTGAAACAAAAAAATCCCCGAAAGTATGGTTACTGGTATTTTATTGACTAAGCTAAGGAATTCAGCTATGGGAATCCTAACAAATGATGACTAATCTTAAGAAGAATGGGAATTCTAGAACACTTCACTGAGCTACTGAAGAACTTGTAAATGAGTTGAGAGGCAATTGTTTGAACAGAAGAGAGGAATACTACATGATTGAAAAATCAGGAAAGGTATAGGTCAGGGTGCTATCCTTTATCTGAGGAAGACTGCAGTTCCAGGATTGGAGAAAGGCTTATTAACAACCTTTGATAATGCAGATGGCTAACCCTTGCTTGTTGAAAGTGAGGAAGGCTTAAATCCCTTACAGCTGGAAGATCAAGGATTGCAGCCTTTGATATGGATTACAACTCAATTTTAAAGAAGACTCAAGTCCTCACAACTAGAACAATAGGTGACATTATTATAAGTGAAGAAAAGATTGAAGTTGTCTGGCTTTTGTGGCTTGAACCCACAGTCAATACTCATAGAAGGAGCAGTCAAGAGATCAAAAGAAATGTTACATTAGGTAAAGCTGTGGCACAAGACCTCTTCACTGTATTGAAAAACAAGGAGAGTATCCTGAGGACTAAGGTGTGCCTATTGTTCCAGTTCTGAGGATTTTGATTTCCTTTATCCTGAATTGCAATCCATACTGAAGGCTGGAGTTCTTAATCTTCATAAGCAAATGCTTCAAGCTCTCCTCAGTTTTAGCAAGCAAGGTTGTACCATCTGTGTACCACAGGTTGTTGGTAAAGCTTTCATACAATATTAAAGTTGCTCTCTTCTTCATATAACCCAATTATCTATATTTTTATTTGATATGATATACAGAGTTTGGGTATTATTTTGTTTACATATCACTTTGGTTGTAGAGGGTCTGAGCAGTGCTTCTGCAATGCCACCCCTTTCCTCTTCTGTTCAATTCACACTGAAAACTGAGAATCTTTTCTTCTCAGTTAATTCAAAACTTAATGTTCTTTTTAAACCCATGCATCTAAGAACAGATGCAATTAAGGTTAAAACATGTATTAATTAGTGAAAGACTATATTTCTTAATAGGATCTGTAAGTAAATCAAATTAAAACTATTCCCATCAAAGCAATTCTTATATAAACTTTATGATAGCCTAGAATTTCCTTTGTGAGTTTCCAAGATGGAAAATCTGTGTGGGCATAGAAAGTCTCATCTTCCTCTGATCTCTCCCTGAAAATACTTGCTTATTTCTGGACACTATAAAGTATGATTTTTTTAAGAAGTTGCTTTCACCAACAACTTCTACCAAGGTCTATCTGGTTACTCAATTATGAAAATAGTTTTACCAACAAGCTGGACATGCAGTAACTTTAAAAAAAACTCAAGAAGAAGACACTAAATATTTCAAGATAGCACATAAATTTTCCAATTTATTCCCAGTGTTAAAAAACATGAAAAAATGAGATATATACTTAACATAATTTATTCAATTTTAAATGAATTCTTAAGAATCCAGTTAGAAAGCACATTTTTAAAGTTTATATGGGCTTCTGAGATTTCTTATGGCAAATTTCAAAAACAGATGAATATCTGACACCTGAACAGTCAAGTGAATTTACTTAATTCTGTCTTTTATTTATTTGTGATTACTCATAAAAATAACCAAACTAGTTGATATTGGATTAAATATAATTTCTGATGACCCAGTATGTCAGAGTGAAATTATATTTCATCATTTTTCTATAGTTTTTGTTTGTTTGATAGTAGACTGCCAAGCTTTTCTTCTTAGGTGGCTTTGAGTTGATCAAATATGCAAACTTTCAGTGAGTCGCAGGGTGCATTCATTCATTGCATTACCTGGGGACACTTCATGCATATTCTCTCTCTTAATATGCAGATGACTTCTTTGCCTTAATTGAGTTAATTTTTGTTATTTACCCAGAACTATAAGGATCTTATATTTATTTATAGTGTCCTTTTCATCTGAGTTGCCTTAAGACACAGAGAATATCAGGACTAGTAGCAAAAGTAAGTCATCTTTTCTGTGTGTGTGGGGCATCACTGCCCTGGTGGGAGTAGGAAGTCCAGCCTTGCTCCTGGAGAGCTGTTGCTGGATTTGAACCACCAACCCTGTGAGCTGCAGTCCCGCACACAACCACTACACCACCAGGGCTCAGCCGTAAGTCATCATTTTCCTTTTGAACTGGCAACAAACAATGGCCTGGATTTGGCTATACATTATTGAAAAGAGAGGGCTTCATTATTCTACATTTTGATAATACCTAGATAGTCTTATGATAGAGTTAACCTACAAAAGTCTTTAATCTGATAAAAAGTTCCGTGAGACATAGAATTTGTGGTTTCAGTAGCATGTAGTCAGAGTTCCCTATCTCGTTGACAGGCTAGACAAGAAAATGACTCTTCTCTGATAGATCTGGGTGAGAAGACATGGGGATATACAGATCAGATTATATGAGTCAGCTGTAAGTGATGGTTAACAGGGCTAATTTTGATAACCATCCTATTGAGTGTATAGTGAGTGATCTCAGAAGACACAAGGCTGGGTACACCAACAAGAAAGAAGAGTCAGGAGAGGAACTCATTCTTTGGATGTCAAGAATTTTGGACATTGAAACTACTTACTCCAGGCAATCACTTTGACATCCGAGGAACATCAGAGGAGCAACACTGGCAGATGTAGAGTCTAGAGCATGAGCCAAAGTAGTGAACTTCTCAGTTCACATAGTAGATAAAACTGTTTGTTATAGGGCAGGAGTCTAGTTTTTGTACTGGAGACCTTCTAGGTTAATTGGGGGAGCTTAGTTTGTTGACCCACAGAACTGGGACTGAGTCCTTTTAGCTGAGTCTTATAATGGAGTAGCATACCATTTGGACATTTATTGGCAGGTCTTAAGAGCTTTTTAACATTACCTGGAGGGGAAAAGGCAAATCCAAGCAGTAGGGAGCTATAGAGAATGAGACCTGCCTAATAACAAAGCAGAGAAGAAATCTGAGCAACTGTACCTTGAGCATTTATCTCATGTACTGTAACTATAATTGCTCACTGCCCTAACCAATTGCAGACTTATAAACATCCTCCATGAGTTCTGTGTAGCCATTTTAATAGACTATCAAACTGAGCCATAGAATTATAAACCATAGGAGGGACAGTTGGTGTCAGAATACAGTAGTGAACCATGGGGAATGAAGGTTGGCATGGCTTTTAGAGAAAGGGGAAGTCCATTTGGACTCCTAAACCATTTCCATAAAGCCCTAAAATGTTGAATCTTTATATTCAAGGATTAAAACTTACCTGATTTATCCCTGTCCTTAAATAACTTATAAAGTTATTGGTGCAAAAGCAACATGGAGGTAATAATCTGTACAAAATCTCCAGCCACAACCCAAGTGGAATGGGTTCTCTCACATAGATATTCCATGAATTAAAACAATATCACCCCTGGACTGAAAGCTTCAAAAACAAGTGACAAGTTTTTAGTTAACGATCAGCATGTATTACAGTAGGCATTTCATTAATACCTACTTAAGGAGAACACATTAAAATACAAACCAGTGTATAACAATTGCATGAATAACGGTTTTAAATATCAGAGGCAATTCATAAGGAACTATGCTGGTGTTGTGGTTAACTTATGTTGAGACCTGAAATGGCACCAGTGCTAAACTACTAGACACTCCACAGAAGGAAGATGGGGCTTTAAACTCCTGTTAAGAGTCACATTCTGGAAAACTCACAAGGGCAATTCTACCTTGTCGCGAAGGGTCAGTAAGAGTCAGCATCAACTGCATGGCAGCAAGATTGGTTTGAGGTTTGGAGTTAGTTCAAAAAGAGTGCTCTGAAAAAAAAATTGTACTAACACAAACCCTCAGTGAGTTTATGTACAAAGAGAGGTGTTCTTCAACAAATATATAGTAATGGGAAGATGTAATCATAGTTTTTGGGACCATGACCTAACCACCTAAAATAGAGATTTTATCTTAGAAAAGATAGTAGCAAAAATCATCTTAAGTTAGTTACATGGGTGATTTCACTGCATGCTGTTACAATTCCATGAGAAAGCCACTTTATAGGCCACCTTTGCAAGCAGAGGCTGGGAAAAAAAAACATCTGTTCTACAGCACAGATGAAGATACAGAAGATGTAGGTGTGGAACAGGGTGGTCTGCACTCAGGATCTGAACTTGTGTTCACTGTTGTATGTTATATCCATTCACGTGACCTCCTATAAAGTCCTCTGACTTTTTAAAAGGGCCATTGATTTCTTGTGTTTTGCTTTACTTTAAACTCCTGTTGTGTGTCGAATCAATGACTGAGGTTGGCAATCACTGAGAAGTCTAGTGTTCAATAGAAATAAAATACTTTCTTGGTAAGCTGATTGATAGGTCAGAATTGGAAGAGTGAGCTGCTCAGTGCTGGAGACAACATTTGACATAAGAAGAGCAGGAGTCAACTACTCTGGCAGTAGTTGACTTCTTAAGACCTTAGGGGAAAGTACTGGGTATATTAAAAAGATATCCAGAGGTACAGTAAATAAATTGCAACTTTGTGAGTCTGCTGAGCCAATCATTGATTTGGGTTTACCAGAATTTTCTCGAGAGTATTTTTTTTCAGTATAAGGGACTTTAACCACCTCCATAAAGCATTATATGTATTATCAGGGGATACTGATTTCCCACTGGGTCACAGACATTACTGTGGACTCCTTAAGCTCATGGGTCATTTTCATTTGTCTATCCATGTCCACCTACTAGCTTCTTTATACTGCTCCAACTCACTGAAATTGCAACTGAGTTAAGTGACCCGAGAGATCTCTATCAAAGAATCAGGTGTGTATGCTGGGAGCTGTGGCTGTGGCACCATGGCTTTATTGAAATAGTTACTAGGTGATTACAGACATAAACAGAAACCACCAAGCAGCACATGGACTGGGTTTATTGTCATTTCTCAACAGCAGTCACACATCAGTGGCATATGGTAATTGGTGATTGGGAAAAAGTAGTTGGAGCAAAGGGGCAGTTGCAATATCAATACCAAAAGCACAAGCCTTACAATTCATTTTAATGTTGTCATAACCCAGGTATGGTTTGTAACAAGGAAAACACAGAGAAGCAGTCATAGAGCCTCAAGAAGAAAGAAATCTTGTTTGTTTTAAAATTTGGGTCCCTTATCTCTGGTTCTAAGCAATCATTAGTCTACATTCTGCTTCTTCATACACATTTTAATTTTGTCATTACTGCTGAAAGGAGGACATGTTCTGTGGAACTCTGGTGAAAGGCCTTTAGTGATAGACATTATTCAAGTTGGTTAGGAAATAGGTCTTGTATAGTGTTTTCTGACACTATAGGTAACAAAGAATTAAAAGTCCTCTTGCGTCCCTATTTTTGGTCGCCTTTCTTTTAGGCGTGTGGGACATTCCTAACACTTCTCCTCAAAGGTAGTTTGCATTTATCACCTGTTTTAGTTGCAACTTGCTTCCAATGGAGGATTGTTGGTTTGGTTTCAAGTTGTAGGAAAAGTAGCATATTCTACAATATTTAGAATTAACATTCTAAATGTAACATTCTAAATGTCTACTCTCAGTACTTCCTCAATGGAGGAACATTTTGTTCTAGTAAATCTGGGTTCCATAATGCTTATTCTCCCAACACTCTTGCTGAAGACAAATGTGTGCATATGCAAATGTGGTGAAGAAAGCTGATGGTGTCTGGCTATCAAAAGACATAGCATCTGAGATCGTAAAGCCTTGAAGGTAAACAAGCAGTCAACTAGCTCAGATGCAACAAAACCCACATGGAAGATGCACACCAGCTTGTTTGAGTACAAGGTGTCAAAGAAATCATGTATCAGGCATCAAAGGACTGAAAGTTATATCATTGTAAGTGAGGGGCAGTACAGATTGGGGACCCAAAGACCATCTGTAGGTAATTGGACATCCCCTTGAAGAAGGATTGTGGGGAAGAGATGAACCAGTAAGGATGCAATGTAGCAATGATGAAACATATAACTTTCCTCTGGTTCTTCAATGCTTCCCCCCCTCCTATCATGATCCCAATTCTACCTTACAAATCCAGGTATATCAGAATATGTACACTGGCACAGATAGGAACAGAAAACATAGGACCAGTAATGAGAGTAGTGATACCAGGAGGATGGAGGCAAAGTAGGGTAGAAAGGGGGAACCGATTGTAACGATCTACATAAAATCTTCTTCCCTGGGGTTTGGATAGCCAGGAAGTGGGTGAAGGGAAGCATCAGACTGTGAAAGATAGGAAAAAATGATAATTAATAAATTAACAAGTCTTCATGAGGGTGGAGGTGGCAGGGAGCGAGGGGAAAAATGAGGAACTGATACCAAGGGCTTAAATAGAAAGCATACATTTTGAGAATGATGAGGACAACAAATGTACAAATGTGCTTACATATAATGTATGCATGTATGGATTGTGATGAGGTGTATGAGTCCCCAGTAAAATGCTTAAAAAATATTGCTTCTGTTTGCTATAAAGGTAGGACTGGTGACTTCCAGATTTTTACTATTATGAGCTGAAACTAAAAGTATATTTTTAAATCTAAGTTTTGTATTAAAATATATAAATATCTTTGTATCAGCACACTATTGTTTTCAGAGACAGGTTTGTTAGCAGAGATACATTTTGAGAATACAACTCATGCTGTCACTAAAGTGTGACATCATGTCTTTGCCATCCCCTATCTATCAATATCAATATGTATGGATGAAGTATCTGTCCCTTGTTAAATATCGAGGTTTTCCAGAAAGTGTGTGTCTCTGAGGCACAGAATCCTCTGCCAGAATTCCCAGATGTAAAAGCCAGAGTACAAGTACATTGTGGGAAGCAGCAGTAGAGTGACCATCTGTATACTCGTGTTGAACCATGCAAAAAGCTTGCTGTTGGATGGTGCCTCTCAACTGAGTTCAGTAATCAGGCCATGATTGATAAAATGATTCTCTGAGATCTTTTTGCCAGTTCACTGGTCCCACCCTTTTGATGTCAATACAGGAGTAAGACTTTTCCTAACACTTAGCTTCCTTTATTGCACTCTTAGATGGGTACAATCCCTCACTGAAGACTTCTGAAAGGGACCAGTCAAAAAATATTTCTCTTCTGCTCCATAAATGCAGATGCAGATCGCATGCACGTGTGTGTGTGTGTGCGAGCACACACACACACACACACACACACTGTCTTCTATCATGGGTGATGTAAAGAAATAGTTGTCTCTCAAGTGAGTTATTTTTATATAGAGCATAGTCATTAAATGAAAGTGATAATATCTAATAAAGAATCCTCTCTGTTTCATACAATTTTGATTGATAGCAATCCAGACATTTTTCATGCTACATAGTTACAACTACCAAGTGCTCAGTAAGGGAGCACTTTAAAAGGTTCTGGAAAGAGTGGTGCAACATGTGGAACAAACCTACAAGTTACACAGAATACAGGTTTTATTGGGTACAGAGAAGCCTTCACACTGTGACTGCATCACCCTTCAGGTCTGGAATGGAACTGATCCCTATAGCCAGTCCATTTTCAGACAAACAATAGACAGGTCTGTCATTAGAACAATAGCATTAGGGAGGGACAAACCTTAGAGTAAACAACCACCTGAAATAAACAGCAGCAGCATTTAGCCAAGGATAAAGTTCAGCAGGGTTAGGAAAGCAGGAATGAAAGCAGGAACTAGTAACACCAGGTAGGAAGTGGGACAAGTGATGTTAAATTGTAGATATTGCAATTGTTGACATGAAACAATTTATGAACTATGGAATGTAAAACTGATTTTCCCACCAATCTTCACGTGATTTATAATAAAAAAGCATTTTGTGGGGAAAGTTTAAGAGAATAGTTGAGGAAATGAATGGCATGTGTGAACCCTTAAAAATAAAAGACATTAGAAGATCTATTTTTGAAGTATAATCCTGTGATAAAATATATCGAGCAGAATACAAGGAAATCTAGTCAATACAAATATTATTCAAATTTCTATGCCAACTATT
>PVJH01020424.1:0-40713 GCA_004026705.1 Nesogale talazaci | reverse complement strand
GGGGCTCAGCCCAAAACATTTTCTTTTTACTGAAGTCCTTGGTATCAGCTCATTTTTCCCCTACCACCTTCATGAACCCTTAATAATTTATAAATTATTATTTTTTAATGTCTTGCACGGACCGATGTCTCTCTTCATCCACTTTTCTGTTGTCCACCCTCTATGGGAGGGTTATAAGAAGATCATTGTGATAGGTTCCCCCTTTCTTCCCCTTCCTTCCCCTTTCCCTCCTAGATGGCTACTCTCAATATTGGTCCTGGGGTATTTATCTCTCCTGGATTCCTTGTGTTTCCAGCTCTTATCTATACTGGTGTACATGCTCTGGTCTAGCCAGATTTGTAAGATACAATTGGGGTCATGATAGGGGGGTCAGGGGGAGGAAGTATTAAAGAACTAAAGGGGGCTGAGCCCCAGTGGCGTAGTGGTTGTGCGTGGGACTGCGGGCCACTGGGATGGAGGTTCAATTCCGGCTCCCAGGAGCAAAGGCTGGGTCTCCTACTCCCACCACCTGAGGGCAGTGATGCCTTAAAAAAAAAAAAAAACTTAAAGGAAAGCTGTAAGTTTCATTGGTGCTACACTGTACCCTGACTGGCCCATCTCCTCCCTGTGATCCCTCTGTAAGGTGATGTCCAATTGCCTACAGATTCACTTTGAGTTTCCATCCGCACGCCCTGCCCCATTCACATTGATATGGTTTTTTTGTTCTGGGTCTTTGATGCCTGATCCCTGCTCTCATCAACACCTCATGATCACACAGGCTGATGTGCTTTTTCCATGTGGGCTTTGTTGCTTCTCAGATAGATGGCCACTTGTTTATCTTCAACCTTTAAGACCCCAGACGCTCTATCTTTTGATAGCCAGGCACCATCAGCTTTCTTCACCACATTTGCTTATGCACCCATTTGTTTTCAGTGATTGTGTCAGGAAGATGAACATCTCAGGATGCTGGCTTATTAGAACAAAGTGCTGTTCTGTTGAAGGAGTACTTGAGTAGAGACCCAATGCCCACCTGCTTCCTTAATCCTAAACCTATAAATATACATAGACCTATTTCGCCATCCTCATATAGTTACATATGTACATGCCTATATTTAGGCCTCTATAAACACCCTTTGTCTCCTATTTGCCTTTACTTTCCTCTCATCCCACTATCATGTTCAACCTTCCTTTGGGTTTCAGTAATTCCTCTCGGTTACATTGCCCTTGATCAAGCCCTAGCAGGCCTCCTATGCCCTCCTGGCCATTGATTTTGGATCACTGCTGTTCCCTTGTCCCTGGGTGTGTTAACAGCCACTTTCTTTCGCCCATCTCCCCTCTCCCATGTCCTCCCAGAACCGTTAGTCCCATTGTTTTCTTCTCCAGATTGTTTACCCCACCTCTCTCATCTACATAGACATTCAGAGATAATAATATGCACAAACATAAGATGGAGCAAAACAAAAGAAAAATGAAACAGTAACAACAACAACAAAGCCAATGACAAGCAAACAAAAAGAGAAAAGCCCATAAATAGTTGAAGGTCTGCTTGCTGATCTTCACGAGTGTTTTCCAGGAGAGTCTGATGAGGTGCCAGGCTCTGGCCCCACAGTCTAGTTTGGTGTTCCCTGGGGCCTTCATTGTTCTGCTTCCCTTGCTGTTCTGTTGCATGCCCTTAATGTTTCTCCTTGGTGTGGTGGCGTCAGATGGGGCACGATTCCCACAGTGTGTCTCCCGTGTTGTCCCCGGTAGCGCTATGGGTCAGTGAGGGCTGTCATGTGTCTTGGTGAGGCTGGCCCTCTGGTCCTCTCTGCGCATTGGCTGCTCAGGGCAGGAATTTCGTCCTCAGGGCTTGGTGGGCCAGGATGTGCTTCCCTCTCTTTCCCTCCCCCTTCATTCGCTCCTGTGGGCTCTGATCAGGTATGTCCCTCTCCCTGAACTGTAGCTTCAATTTTGTCTCTGGAATGAATTCTTCCAGGGGCCGGTGGGGGGGAGGGGGAGGAGGCTGTGCACTTAATTGGGATTGGGGTCGGCCCCGCAGACTGCTCTATTGATTCCCTGCTTCATGCCAGTGTGTTACATTCTCATCTTGGAGCACCGAGTTAAAGTCTGGTCCCTCTTTCCCTAGTCGCCATCTTGCCCCGCCTCCTGTGTCAAGCGCATTTGTACATGTGTTGCCATCATCATTTTCAAAACATTTTCTTTCTTCTTGAGGCCCTGGTATCAGCTTCTCGTATTTACCCTCACTCTCCCACACGCCCTTCCTCATGAACCCTTGATAATTTATAAATTATTATTTTTTCATGTCTTACATTGACCAATGTCTCCCTTCACCCACTTTTCTGTAGCCCATCCCCCAGGATGGACTGGGGCTATCGGTAATCATTGTGATTGATTCTCCCCATCCTCCTCTTCCTCTCCTGGTAGGCTATGCTCAATATTGGTCCTGAAGTGTTTCTCTGTCTTGGAGTCCCTGTGTTTCTAGCTCTTTTCTGTACCCAAGCACATGCTCTGGTCTAGCCAGATTTGTATCATAGAATTGGGGTCATGATAATGGTTTGAAGTAAGCATTAAAGAACCAAAGGAAAACTGAATGTTTCATCAGTGCTATACTGCACCCTGACAGGCTCGTCAACTCCCTGTAACCCTTCTGGAAGGGGATGTCCAACTGCCCAAAGATGGGATTTGGGTTTTCACTTATTCACAATGATATGATTTTTTATTCTTTGTCTTTGATGACTGATACATGACCCTATCAACACCTCATGATCACACAGGCTGGTGTGCTTCTTCCATGTGGACTTTGTTGCTTCTCAGCTAGATGGTCGCTTGTTTATCTTCAAGCCTTTAAAACCGCTGGCACTCTATGTTTAGATAGCCGGGCGCCATCTGTTTCCTTCACCACATTTACTTATGTCCCCACTTTGTCTTCAGCAATCTTGTTGGGAAGGTGAGCATCATAGAATAAATACCAGGTTCATAAAACAAAGTGTTCTTGCACTGAGGGAGGACTTGAGTAGATTTACAACTTTTTTTTTTTAGGCATCATTGCCCTCAGGTGGTGGGAGTAGGAGGCCCAGCCTTTGCTCCTGGGAGCTGGAATTGAACCTCCAACCCAGTGGGCCGCAGCCCCGCGCACAACCACTACGCCACCAGGGCTCAGCCTAATTTACAACTTTCTAAGAGACTTTGAGGACTACATTAGAGTACAGGATCACAAGGTTTTGAGCACCATCAGGAAGGATATCAAAAAACAAAAAAAAACCCAAATGACTTAACCCTGTAACATCCAGATGTAAAAACGATGATGAGTCTGGAACATAAAACTCTGTCTGCCTCCCATCATCTGCTCAGTGTAAAGAGTGGCTAAAGAAAATGCTTTGGGGGAAAGCTCAGCCAATAGAGGTTCTCTGTCTGGAAGGGAGGACCTCCTGGAACAGTGTCCAATCAGTAACAGCACCTCCTCCCCCAGACTCCGAAACAGCCAATGAGAGAAGGTAGAGCTGAAGTGAAAGCTCACCCTACTGAGGGCCATGACAAGATGAAGACTGGGCCTACCCACACAAGGATGAGGCATGTCCTTGGTCTCGAGCGCGACCCCTCACCTGTTCAACTCCCTGAGCACACACGCCAAATTGGCATTTTTGGATGCCACTTTCAGAAACAGCTTGCTGACAACTGGGGCAAAGCACAGATGAGTTAACAACTGGTATTTTTCTTTCCTCCTTTTAGAACTCTTCCAGAGAGGGTTCTAAATTAGCCTGGCAATCATTAAACAGGTGGAACCTTTCTCCCACCTGACTTGGACGGGCTTTCTTATATGTTTCCGAGAATTTCATTCACCGTTAACTTACTCTCTCACTCACCTCAAACTACTGCCACGAGACCCCACCCCAAACGTTCTGCCTTTAAACCCACCCTCAAGTTTAGAATTGGGCATTTCCCTGGTCCTCCAATGAAGACCTGTTCTTCAGAAGACAGAGTGGGGGGTGGGGGGCAGTACTATTTCTTAGTGGCAAGTCAACGGTATTCATTCTGTCACTCTTCACTTGTTTGTCTAGCAGCCAGTTAAAGACATTGTGCAAACAGTCATGTCTCCTTAGGCAAAAGGAAAGTCCACAAATGTCCAATAATGCACTCAGTTAGTATCTTCTCGAGCTTTCCATTCATAGAGATACAATCTCAGACTATTTAGGGCTGGAAGGAGCACTGTACAATCAAGTCAAACAGCATCTTTCTTGCAGCTTATCATTTAAAAGGAAAAACGACTTTCACCATCTTGGGGGAAAAAAGCCCAAGGGCTTGAACTCCAGGCCCAGCACAAATGTCCCACAAAGCCCCGTGGACAGTTTTCTGAGGCTGCTGCCTAGGCCTGCCTCTGCCCTGGGGTAGGGCACGACTTTAGCTATCTTTTTACTCTGGCAAGATGCCTAGCAGGCAGGTCTTAAATAAATGGGTGCTGACAGAATCATGAAAGACTTCACAGTCTTTTCAATTTATTGTAATTTAAGTGAATAAAGAAAGAGAATACAAAACCAGCTAGACTTGCTGGGGGACCAGTGGTCTTACTTCTTTGAGAAAAGGGAATATTTGGAAGGTACAAAGGAGAATGGATGCAGCAGTGTAGGGATCATCAATCCTGGAGCGACTTACCCTGCTAAATGCTTTGATCTTGCCATCAGTTCTCCCCTGGGGAGGGCCTTAGGCTGGAACTTAGGTAAAGAATGTTTATAATTGGCCTAAAAGCAATGCGTAAGTAGAGGGTAGTATCAAGTAATAGTACATGCAAGCTTCTAAAAATACGAACATATGGGATGGTGTAAATGTCCTAACAATTCAGTTAGAAGTCTTGGTTGCCTCGCTTTGAATACTGACCACTGCTCTGCATACTGCATGTTATGTATTGCCACTGCAGGGATTGTGAAAAGTGAATTTCAGCATAACTTAAAAGAATGGCAAGCTGTGTGAAAGTATCAGATCCATAGAGGAAATCCAGGTACTCTTAAATAACCCACCCTCAAGTTAAACTGAAATGAAAATGAACTTAAAAGAAAGAAACCCGAGGAGAAGTTACCTAAAATGGGCCAGCCTTACTAAAGAAAGCAAGCCATCGGGAGCGGATGTGTTCTTTTGAATGGAAGCAGTTCTCTTAAGGGTCTCACAGCAACCACAAAATAAGCCATCCCAACAGGACATGCATTTAATTAATGGACTACCAGTATGTTCTGTGACAGAACTGTGATGCTAACTGCTCAGTGTTTACCCCTACTTTATTTTTATTTTATTATTATTTCTTTTAGGCATCACTGCCCTCAGGTGGTGGGAATAGGAGGCCCAGCCTTTGCTCCGTGGAGTTGGAATCGAACCTCCATCCCAGTGGGCCGCAGTCCCGCGCACAACCACTACGCCACCGGGGCTCAGCCATATCCCAACTTTAAAAACACTACTTACACATCAAGAAGCCCTGGTGGTGTAATGGTTTGCATTTTGGGCTGCTAATCACAAGGACGGTGGTTCAAAACCATCAGCCCCTCCTTGGGAGTAAGCAAAGATCTAGTCTCAAAACCCAACGGGTTTCCTCTAGGGTCACTATGAATCAAATGGCCTGGATGGCAGTGAGTTTGGTTTGGTTTATTTCTCCAAGACCAAATAAGAACGGAAGCATTTAAATCATGGTGTTGGCGAAGATCATGAACAAATCCGTGCTGTTGGATTTAGAAGGCCACGCTATCCAGGAGAGACCAGTCTCTGGAAAAGGACATCATGTTTGGTAAAGCCGAGGAACAGCGAAAAAGTGGAAGCTCCTCAACCAGATGGGTTGCCACAAAGGGCTCAATCTGCCCAGACTGTGCTGGGTGGGGAGGGCAGTGCTTCCTTCTGCTGCACACAGCTCCTCTCTGAATCCGGAACCACCTCCCCCCACGCACACACCGAGGGCACCTCACAACAACATCATGGACTACTGAGAGTTAATGATAATAATTCATTTTTGTATAAAACATTACATTTATCCGTTGTTGTTTTTTTCCCTTGAAAATTTGAGGTATCACAACTGGATTCTAAACGAGCCACGGATCTTGTAGCTTTGTCAATTATGGATAACCAGTCCGTTTTCTGGAAGCTACGGTGGGACCCGTTTCTGCAGAGCTTCAGGGGAAAACCATCACCATTCACAATGTTTACCTCCCTAACACTTGCCCTACCTGGCCCGGCTTTGTTTTTAAAGGTTTTTGGCTGGCTATGTGAAAGACATTCCGGGCCTTCTGGCCTCTTACTTTGCTCTTGACCATTGTCAAACCTGTGGTGAACAAGAGCGAGCAGCTGCTCAGGCCCCAGGAGACGCCATCGGCAGGCTCCAAGAACTTCTGGGGACAAACTTTTTATGCGTTCCCTATTTTGTTAGAGACAATAAATCTTCAAAATCAAAAACCCCACTGTCATCAAGTTAATCCCCACTCATCGCGGCCCTGGTGGGGCAACAGACAACTGACTCTGTTGAGTTCCCGATGTCTTTATATCTTTACCGGAGCAGAAAGCTTCATCCTTTCCCCAAAGAGCGGCTAGCAGGTGTGAACTGCAGACATTCTGGTTAGCACTTCCCTGTATCTCCCTCAAGCCAGCCGGCTAGGGAATCCCAGTTAGGGACCACTTCCCCGGAAATGTTATGTAAATTGCCCTCCCTTTGAAATGAAAAGGAATCCTGGTGAGCGCAGGGATGTTAGTTACAAGTTCTGATCCTGTAACTGTTTCTTCTGTGGAGCTGTTGGTGGTTTTGAACTAAAGACCTTAAGCAAGATGTAACCACTCACCCCCAGGGCTCACTATAGGCAAACCAACTAAGAGCCCTCTGCACTTGTGCTGACTGACCTACGGCTTTATCTTACTGTTTGTATTCCAGCGACTGCCTGTAGAGTGATTCAAGTGTTCCTCTCCGCTTAATGGGCAGTCACTATGTATGAGAAAAGGTAACCAGCGATTATTTTGTTGTGGGCTATGTTGTTACTTCTTAGACTTGCGTTTGTTTGCAAGGCTCAACTTACAAAACGTTTTATTAGGAAAAGAAAAAAAAAGGTTGACCAGGATTAGCAGTTACCCCACACATGCAGTGAGAGAAATACAGCTTGTAAATCCAACTCAAACCCATAGCCCTTGGCTCGATGCTGGCCCCTGCAAGACAGAATCTATCTAACCCACAGGGGGTTCCAATATTGTAGGGCTGTGGGTTAGACATTGAAAGGTTGGCGGTTTAAATCCACCAGCTGCTCCTTCAGAGGGAGATGAGGTCGTCTCTTCCGATCACGCTCTAAGGCAGTGGTTCTCAACCCTCCTAATGCCACAACCTTTTCATATAGTTTTTCATGTTGTGGGGGACCCCTGTACTATAAAATTATTTTCGTTGCTCCTTCATAACTGTCATTTTGCTACTGTTAGGAATTGAGCAATCCCTGTGAAAGGGTCATTTGATCTCCTAAGAGGTCTCGACCCACAGGTTGAGAACCCCTGCTCTGGCGTCTCAGAAACCCTTGACAGGCTACAGGTTGATGGTTGGAGTGGACCTGATGGCGTGGGTTTTTACCGTTAGGGTGACAGACTTTAGGGTGATCATGTCATTCTTCCTAGAGCAGATGGCGGGTTTGAACCAGAGTTTCACACCAGTCCATTCCGATCCAACCCCATTCCAATCCAACCCTTTGCTGAGAAGGTACCTTTCCACCTGCCTGGACTGAGGCTGCATCCATACTTTAACAAGATCCCGCGGGATTCTTACAGGGACATTCAGTAAAAGCTGAGTGCTTAACCACTGTGCCATCAGGGCCCCTGCAGCTTGTAGAGAACTAACCTATTGCCATAAAACCACACCAAACCAAAGTGTTCCATCTCAGGCGACGAACAGCAAAGCCAAGCAAGTCTGCCTTTTCAGTAATCTAACATCTGGCCCCAGGTACACCGGCAATTCCCTCTGAAGGAGCCAGTGTCACATTAGCGAGGAGTCTGCACCAGGGTCAGTTCTGGGAAAATGAATGCCTCTGGGTCCCATTTGTTTTCATGCAAAAGAGAGAACAGATGCATTGGGTCCTCAGGCTTAAAGCTTAGATTGCCCCCTTTCCAAATAAAAAGACCACGGAAATCCAGCACAGTGTTTTGTTTTGTTTTGTTTTGGGGGGGACTCATCTTCAGGCACTGTATCAGATAATCTTCTGCTGTGTCAGATTTAAGTGGACATCAGCAGCCTAATTCCTTGCATCAGTTTTGGGAAGCAGAGCCCCAGGCCTTTCTTTCAAACCATCTTATCTGGAAAAGTCAGCTAAAACCTGTCCGCCATGGGGGAACCTAGCTGGTCACAATTAGGGATACTAAGACCCAGTGAGACGGAATGCGCAGCTTGGCGTCCACGCTGTAGGTAGACCAGGCACTGAAATTAGCTGATTCATTACAACTTCTGTTAGTGGCCTGGGCTGGGCCTGCTGCTAAGGGTGCTGGGATGGATCTGCGTCTCTTCTTGCTGGGATGCTGCAGGTTGAGCAGATGGGACACAAGGAAGCCAGGTGGGTTGAACTTCCTGGAGCAGCACTAATAATGCCAGAAACCCGGAAGCCCAAGCTGGCAAGGAGCTGGTTCCTGACTCCTGTAGGCCTGGAAAGGCTTCATTCGGACTTATCTCTGAGGCAGCCATTCACAGGTCCAGGTGTCTGCCTGCTGGCCTAGTCAGGGCAGGGGTCTGGGAACCAAAGATTCTACAGTGGTCCCTCCCATCTCTGCCCTAAAGTTTCTCCCCTCCTTTCTCTCTCTGCTCTGCATGTGCTGACAGGGTGCCCCTGAAATTGGATCTAGGCGGGTTCTTGCACAGCTCAACCAGGAACGGCTTCAGGTTGCTCATCACGGGCTGAAACAGTGTCCATGGGGACGCATCACTGTTTCTGCTCAAAGATCGACCGGCTATCTCGTCCCTCCCCAAGCTGCAGAAGGTCTAAAAAGCTCAGAGACACCTGATGAGCTGAACATCACTGGCGGGGGGAAGATAATTAGTCTATCTATTATACCCACCTTCCCTGTAGCTACAAAAACACATGCTAATTTTGCAAGAAGGGATTCACGGTTGGTGGGAGGCCAGAGGACAACCCAGTTGTCCCATGTCAGCCTCCTGCTGTATGTCAGTCTTGCCTTGCCTTAATTCTGAGTGAAAGCATGTTCTCTACACAGCCCATGCCGCCATGCATGGGAGCCCAACCCAACCCCTCTGTCATTAAGTTCATTCCGACTCCCAGTGGCCCTACACGGGTTTCCAAGACTGCAAATCTTGACGGGCGCAGACGGCCACCTATTTCTCATTGTGTGGCTAGTGGGCTTGAACCACCAACCTGGTGGTTAGCAATCCAATGCCTAGTCCAGGACCAAGACACCTCAATGACTACGATACCGAAGGGCATTTCTGATGTTACCTACCCCAAAATGGTTAAGTTTGATAACTTTGTCGTCGAGAGTCAAACTTAAGAGTTGGGTTCAAAGCCACCCACTGAGTTGGAAGAGTGACTCTTTTTCACTCCGGAAACTTGGTCACATTTCATCTATGCTTCAGTTTCCCCTTCTGTAAGTGGAGGATGATAAATGGGTCGACAAAAAAGAGTCATTATTAATAGCTACCAACCACTCTATTAAGGAGCCCGGGCAGCCTGGCTGGGAAAGCCCTGACCTGCTAACCACTGGCTGGTGGTTTCCAGGCACCAGTCACTCCCTGGGAGAAAGGAAGCTGCCTGCTCCCATAAGGACCTGCCATCTTGGAACTCCCATGTCGGGTGGCTGTGGGTTGGAAATGACTTAAGACGGTAGGGTTAATCACACCGCTGTAGAAATTAGAGGTTCACTAGAAAATAAACGCAAAGGCTTCCTTTAAGCTATAAAACTGGATTCCCAAAACTGTCATTTCTCATGCACAGTCTTTGGGAGTGGGGGAGGATTTTAGAAAGATGAGCCTTTTGTGCATGCCTCAAAATAAACATATAGGGGCTGAGCCCCGGTGGCGTAGTGGTTGTGTGCGGGACTGCGGCCCACTGGGACGGAGGTTCAATTCCAACAGTGGGGCTGGGCCTCCTACTCCCACCGCCGGAGAGCAGTGATGCCCCCCTCCAAAAATAAATAAATAAATAAATAAATAAATAAACATATATAAACAAATATACAGACTGTAAATCTTTCCTTCCTGGCCTGCTAGTAAGCTAGAAAAGCAGTTCAGAAAAGACAAGTGATTGTTTTAAGGAAATTGAAGGTGAAAGGCAATAGGTTAAAACCTAGTTCATCGACAACATCAAAATAGTTAGAAGGTGGAAAAAACAAAATAAAACAAATGAGGTGCTGCCAGCCAACCAAACAGATGAGTTTGAAAAATGTTCCCAAGAATGGAATCACAGATTTGACAAATGTATTAAGTGTAATGGAAAATACTTTGAAGGTGATAAAGTTGTTTTATAAAAATAAAATAAATACATAGCTTTGGGGGGGGGGAAACGATTAGAAGAATTTTTACGATACATTTAATAATTAATGTTTAAACAAAAATGTTCTATTCTGTCACGGTAATGCTTGAATTGTGAATAAATATGAACCACAGTAAGCAAGCAGAAAAGGTGACGTTCAAAGTCTTTTTCTTTTTTTAGCAAAGACCAGATGCCATAAAACTTCCACTCCACTGACAATGTTTCCTAAGCTATGAGTCCCTCAAGAGGTAAATATCTCATGTGGATTTCAGTTCCATGACTCTAATAACATCTCATTCAAAAAGGGGTGAACATCATATGATAACCCAAACATAATTCCATTATCAACTAAAACACCCCAAATTCTAAGAAGAAGAAAACTCGATGTTTCTGTGTTTTCTGATAGTAGAGTATCTCTTCCAGAAAACACACTCACTCCCTCCCTCCCTCAGATGTCCTCATCCCGAGTGTCGCCTTTCCACGTGTGGTTTACAGGCACCCGAACGCTATGTTTATGGAAGTTGCTCTGTGAGCTTTTCATGATCACTCAGCCAGCCTCAGAGCAGAACAAAGTAATACACAGCAGCAAGTTATATAACACTGCTATCTCAGACAGGGCCATAAGGACCCATGGAAGCAATTTTAAGACAGAAGAGATAAGACCGTATCATCCTTCCCCCAAAGTACATAGTATTATATTCCTTTGTAAGTCTCTAAATTACGATTCTCATTCTCATATTCAACTCCACTCTCCGGAGACGCGTGAGTGGTTTGCATGGTGCTTTCTTGTTCTCGCTGGCAGAAAAGAAAACTGAATGACTTCATTACTTTCCTCTACTGGTTGTTAGTTTGCTGTAGACGTAAACCACCGACTGCGGTGGTGGTGTGGTTCCGCGCTGCGCTGCTTACTGCAAGGTCCGCAGTTCAAACCTACCAGCTGCTCAGCAGGAGTGAGAGGGGGCTTTCTATTCCTGTGAAAACCCAGAGGGGCAGTTTAAAAGGGCAGTTCTACCCTATCTCAAAACTCACTTCCATGGAGTCAATGCTGACTCATTGGGGCCCAATAAGGACAGGAGAGAACTACCCTGTGGGTTTCCAAAGCTGAAACTGTTTATGGGAGGAGAAAGTCTCATCCTTCTGCCATGGAGTGGCTGGTGGTTTCAAACTGCCGACCTTTAAAATCACAGCCCAACAGCATAAGCACTATGCTACCGGAGCTCCTGTACCCTATATTATGGGGTTGCTGTAGCTTGCCACTGCCTCAGTAGCAGTGAGTTTTTCTGTATGAGCACTGACTATTCATTACCCTTATTAGAAAAACATGGAAACACCAGCGAAGATTACTACTCGGCTGATTTGCAGGAAAAACTGAAAGGAACACGTAAGCAACATTAAGGAAAAAATTTTAAAGGAATACCATCACCATGATTAAATTTTTTTTACAAAGTGATAAAAAATATACCAGTGGAGGCTGAGCCCCGGTGGCGTAAGTGGTTGAGTGCGGGACTGCGGCCCACAGGCTTGGCAGTTCAAATCCAGTGGCGGCTCTCAGGAGCAGCACTGGGTAGCTCCCACCACCACCAGAGGGCAGTGATATATATATATATATATATATATATATATATATATATATATATATATCTCCCAGTGGAAATGCCTCCTTCCTCATATTTTCTCATCCAAGTGGCCAGAGAGTGTTTTCTCCCCCACTTCAGTTAAAAGATGTTCAAAATGAGGCCCAAATTAAGTCATCATAGCATAGCTTATTTTTCAAGGCCCTGCTTGCTGTTCCCCTGATAAAAAATGAACCTGAGTTCATTTCCGCTCAAATTTGATGCAAAAGTGCCTCCCACATCCCAAGTCCTCCAAAAGGCCAGTGCTGCCAAGCTAAACATGGCACAGCCCTTCACCTTATGTGTGTGTGTGTACTCTCCACTGAGGGAGGAGCATGCTATTGTGATGTCCCAAGGACTCATGTATGAAATGCCTGGGCACCCAGTAAAGATGGCCAATCAGTCAGGCCCAGGGTGAACTGAGGGTGAGGGTGACATCAGGACGGGGCTCACAGAACCAACTAGCCAGGAATGGGAGGGGGAGTTGGCAGTGACGAGCATGCCAGGCATTTAACCTTACACGTCACCAACAGAGGTTCTTCTGATGTCTCCAGGGCAGAGTAAAGTCTCACCTCTGGTTGTTCAGACACGCACATAAAAGCCACAATGCCCCAGAGCTATATGTATCTCATAATACTGCCCGTTGGGAGGAAAAATGAAAGGTCTCGGTCAGCAATCTCTTCAGTTGAGAAACTGACAGGACACGATGAAAGGTTTTTAAATACTGTCACTGCAGACTAAAGTAAAAGTCGTCATGAAAGTGGAGAGAGGGGGAAAAAATCCAATAACTTGAAGAGAATCTTAAATGACTCCTTATATAGGCAAAGCTCTCAAAGGCATTTCTCCTATTAAAACACTGTTATTAAAGAGCCACTGTTTAGAAAGGCTCTTGAGGCTTGGCAAGGATAAACTGTGTGGTAAGGACAAGTGCACCAGGCGTTTGAGTTGCTGGCGATCGAGCTGAACACCTGAAGCTCAAACCTGGCCCTTCCATCTGGCCTCGTTCCTCCCCAGCGTCACACTGTGGTCTTGTCTATACTAAGAAGTGAGATAAGCCTGGGGGAATTCTCTGCAAAAGCAAGAGCCATTTTTATCAGGGGAAAAAAAAATCAATTTATCTTTGGAATTTGGAGAAATAAACAGTAGTCTGAGCTACGGAGCTTTAAGAACAAAATCTGGGCCAAGCAAATCTCCCTTAAAGACTTGAACCTGTGGCAGAGCTCATCCGGGAGTTCAGAAGGAAGGGTATAAACCAGTCATTCTCAACCTGTGGGTCATGACCCCTTTGGGAGTCAAACGACCCTTTCACAGAGGTTGTCCGATTCATAACATTGGCAAAATGACAGTTATGAAGTAGCAATGAAAACAATTTTATGGTTGGGGGGGGGGTCACCACAACAGGAGGAACTGTATTAAAGAGTCTCAGCATTAGGAAGGTTGAGCACAACTGGTATAAAGTTTATTTCCACTGAAGGGTAAGTCATTAGCTAGCATCCTAGGACTCTGGGGGGCGGGGGAGGAGGAGTTTCTCCTCCGGATTCATGGAGATTAGATAGCCTCTAAAACCATAACCAAACTCACTGCCACTGAGTTAATTCCCACTCATAGTGACCCTACAGGGCAGAGTAGAACTTGGGTGTCAGAGACTGAGCAGCCCTGGCGGTATGGTGGTTATGCATATTGCAGGGTGGGCAATTCAAAATCACCAGTCACTGCAAGACAGGAAGAGGCAGCAGTCAACTTGTATACAGATGTGCAGCCTTGGAGACCCTCCCGAGTTCGGCTCAGTCTTCTGGGGTCAAGGTGAGTCTGAATCGACTGTGTCGACTGTGTCGGCAGTGGCAACAGACAGTTTGTACCTGTCAGTGTGAAAAAGGAGAGGCGTGCTCCTCAAAACAGGGACACCCAGCCCACCCTACTTACTTATGGATGTATCCGAAGACACAGGTAACCAGGTGGGGGTGCGTGCTTCCTTCATGTAATTCTTGTCCCCCAGGACCTACACTGCACAAATGGACGTTATTTGAACAAAACCTCTTCCCTACATACAAGGAGACTTAAAAACCCAACCTTTATTATAAGGGGCAGAGAAGGCTGCATTTGTCAGATGAGCAGCAGGCAAACCTCCTGCTCCATTCAGATCCAAAGGTCTGTGCTCTCTGAATCCACAGAACTGGCTGGTTCTTTGATGGCTTAGGAAAATGAACTCTAATGAAGACTTACTCAGGTATTTTTTCAGAGAGGCATGGAGAGGGGGCCAGGCAAAAGCAGTTGCCTCAAGAAAAACACAGGTGAGATGAGAATGACTGGAGGCAGACTCAAAGTAGCCCATCTACCAGGCTTCTGTTCCGAGATTATCAGAATTCTCCCCCATTCTGAATCCAACCCTGTTAGCTGTGAGCAGATTCTGACTCAGTGACTCTGTGAGAATTGTCCCCCAGGGAAGCCCCTGGTGGCACAGTGGATGAGGAGTTGGGCTGCTAACCATAAGGACAGCAGTTCAAACCCTGCAGTGGCTCCCCAGGAGAAAGTTCTCAAGTCTCCTGCTGGTCTAGTCTGCCCTCAGAGTCAGACGGCCCTGTGAATAATAAGACCACAGTGAGTTCGGTTTGCCTTTGTGAGTATTTACGGAAGCAGGCTGCCCCATCTTTCCCCCCACAGCAGCAGCAGCTGATGGCTTCAAACCACAGTTAGCAGCTGAACAGTTCACTACTGCACCACAAGAGTTATTTCCGGTATGAACAGGAGAAATAGACTGAATAGCAAAAAAACGCTGCAGCCAGAGGTTAAGAAAAATAATTCTCTTTCACTGCTCCCCTTCCGCACACACACCCCCACCCACGGAGAAAAAGCAGTAGGCGGCTACCAGGAAGTGTGGGGTCTCTCCATCAGTGTCTGACCTCACTCTCTGTGACCACTGGCAATCACTCATCTTTTGGCCCATTCTCCTGAAAGACAGCACACTTCCACCTACTCTGCAAGATGGTTGTGAGGGTAGGGCACCTTTATGACAGGGTCTGGTCCCTGAAAACCCTCCGACGAACGGGTACCTGTAGTGACATGAGATGCTTGTTTGCCTCTCTCACTTTTTAATTCATTGCATGGGATAAGTCTTTTGTAGACGGCGTTTAGGAAGCTCTTAGCTATTAAGGAACCGCCGAATCCTCACACTTTCTCCGGACCTAAAAAAATCCTTGAGTTGATTAGAAAAAGGACTGGGGATGGTAAAAAGAAGATAACTCATGGCCTTTGAAGTCAACTCACAGCGACCCCACCGGACCGGCTGGAAACTGCCCCGCAAGGTTTCCAAGGTGGCAAATCTTTCCAGAAGCAGACTGCCACAGCTTTCTCCCTGCCAAGGGCTGCTGGGTTCCAAGCGCTGAGAGAGAGAATTCAGTGAGCAGAACCAGGGAGACTGAAAAAAGGGGGAAGTCCCCTCCAAGAGGAAGCCCCCCCCCCCTGAAGACAGGGACTGGTCAGTTTCACTCCCCACTGTAAACAAACTTTCCTAACGCAACCAATTGTAGATTTCGGCCTCTTGCTTCTAGCAAGCTTCGGGGGCTCGACCCTGCGCTAAATTTATACGACACGGACGCGTGTCCCACGAACACATTGACAAGAACATCACGATCCCGCTTCATTATAATGATCCGCCACGATAGGAGGCTTTCAACTGGGTCCGATGAGGTAACCATCAAGAAGTCACACCTTAAATAACAAGGGCCCAGAGACAAACGCCGCCGAGGTCAGCAGCGAGGGCACCCGGGACCGGTTCCATGGCTTCGGGCCTGAACTCGGAATTAGAACCCCCGAACCTGGCGGGAAGGGCGCCGCAGGCCAGACCCCACCCCCGGCCCCCCCGCCCGCTGGGAAGCGGCCTGCCCCCGGGCGCGCCTCGCTCCAACTTTCCCGCGGAGGGGCCGCGAAGGGCGCGGCGGCCCCTCGGAGCGCGGCCTGGGATCCTCGGACGAGGCTCGCCCGGCGCAGCTCCCCCCGGAGGCCGGGCGGGGGCGGGGGGCGCGCCGGCGGCACGGGGTGGCCCGCCCGGTCCTCCGGGCCCCGGGAAGGCGCGTGGTGCCCGGGCCGGGTCTGACAGCTCGTGCCCGCTCCCCGCCCCCACCCCACCCCCCGCCGGGCCGCGCCCCCCGCCGCCGCTGGCTCACCGGGCCGAAGCTGGAGGCCGCCGTCCCGCCGGCTGCACCACAGCGCGCGCTCGCCCTGCTGCAGGATGTAGTGGTCCTTGGCTTGGAAGAGCTCCATGCCGGCCCCGGGCACCGCGGGCGGAGGCGGCGGCCCGGGCGCGTCCCCGGCGCTGCGGCCTCCCGCTCCCGGCGGCGGAGAGGCGGCCTCGTCGTTGGGGGCCGCCAGAGTCCGCGCCTGGAGAGCGGCCGGGAAGGGCAGCGCCGAGGAGCCGAGAGCCGAGAGCCTCTGCCCGCCCGCCCGCCGGACACCGGGAGGAGGACGCGCCCGGGCGACAGCGGCCCAGGCCTCCCCGGCCCCGCCCCTCGCCGGCTCTCCGTCGGCTCCTCCCCGGGCTCCTCTCCGGCCCCGCCCCTCTCCGGCTCCTCCCCGGGCCCCTCCTCGGCCCCGCCCCTCGCCGGGCTCCTCCCCGGTCCCGCCCCTCGCCGGGCTCCTCCCCGGCCCCGCCCCTCGCCGTCTCCTCCCGGTCCCGCCTCGGCTCCGCCCCCCACTTTCTTCTCCCCGGGGCTCCGTCCCTTCTTTCCCTCCCTTTCTTCCCTTTCCAGCGCCATCTGCGCAGACTTTTCCCGGGTTTCACCTCCCGGCTCCTACTCCCCAACCTCGGTTCTTCCTCCTCCCTCCCTTCGTCCCTTTGCTCTCTCTCCTCCCGCCCTTGCTCTCCCTCTCCCTTCTCCCTTCTCCCTTCTCCCGCTCCTCCCCGGGCTCCTCCCCTCCCCTGCCCAGCCCGCCTTCCTGCTGGTGGCCGAGCCAGGCCTACCCTCCCAGGGCTCGGCCCCCGACCTTCTGGACAGAAACCCACTCGTGGGCCTCCCCCGCCTATGCCTATGCCTTTGAATTATTTTAGCTCTGAGAAAAACCAGGCCACCCTGCACCCGACCTCCAGAGATGTGATGCTTCCCTCACCCCAAGGAACTGATAGCTGGCAAAGCCCGGGCATCTCATTTTTGGAACTGTCCTGAGCAGTTTGATAGCAAGCACTCGATCAGTGCCCCTTCTGGAGGGGCATATTAACAGTAGAAACAACTCGTATTAGCAGCCCTACACCGTCAGAAAGCCAGCAAGGGCAGATGTGGAGACCTGAGTGAACCCCAGGGAGTCTCAGACTTCCTTTACAGTGGAGGGGCTGTGCTGTTACTGCGGGTGGCACCCATCAGTTCATTCCGACTCCTGGCAAGCCCAGGGGCACAAGCTGCCCCAGGAGTTTCAAGGTTATGCCCTTTGAGGATCGCCAGACCTTTCTTCTACGACACCTAACCAAAACGAAACCAGCAAGCAAAAAAACACAGCCATGGACTGGATTTCGGTAGGGAGTGATTCTCCATAGTTCCTTCTCTTTGGTGGGATAGGCCGTGGATTTGGAAGGGAAAAGCAGGAGAGGAGAAAAGGGTGAGGCAGTATGTGTAAGCTTGTGCTCAGATGAGACTCAAAGGTCCCCAAAACTAGAAGGCGTTCAGCATTCCTAATTGATGCCAGAGAGGAAGCCTGGGCGGCAGTGGAGAAGTGATGGCTACCAGGCTGGAGAAAGATGTGGCTGTTTGTTCCAAAAAGCCTGACGATCTTGGAACCCCTTGGGGCAGTTGTCCTCTGCCCTGTAGCCTTCCCGTGGGTTGGAATGGAGAGCAATAGGTTTCATTTTTTGTTTTTGTTGGCTGGGTGGTTGGGTGTGTGTGTGAGAGAGAGAGAGAGAAATTCCAGCCCCAATGGATTACCCTTTTGAGTTTGCACACCACACAGGAAGGCTGCGGATGGGGAAAATGTCCTGGAGTCTTTTCTAAAGACCACACCTTCCTGGTTACCTTACACAACCGAAGGGCCAAGAGGGCTGATGACTACAGCAAGTGTCTGTGATATGATGCAGAGGAGCTAATGGAGACACGATGGGGTGTTTTTGAGGTTCAGGGAAAGCATCAGTGTCAGATTGATTGACTGAAGCCATATGTTGACTTTCCTCAGCAAGTCAGAGTGGATAATGAAAAAGTACACAAAGGCAGTATGTTCTGCAATTTATTTCATTATCTTTTTAAATGAATCATACTGTTTGACTAGAGAACACAATTCTTGTGTAACTGTTAAAAAACAACAACAGATTAGCCGATTTAAAATTTTCCAGATGTTTCCAATCCAGTGGTTCTCAACCCCAATTTGAATTTAGAATTACCTAGGGACTTTTGCAGGGAATGCATCAAATGATTGGACCTCAGACCAGTTAAGTCAGATGGTCTGAGATGGGGCTTTGGTAGCCTGTTTTTACCTAAGCTCCCCCAGATGATTCCAAGTCACAGGCAGGATTGAGAACCTCACAACAAAGTGGGAAGGGGTTGGGGCTGAGGAAGAGTGTCCCAAGCCATAAACAATAATTAGAAAAATCTAATTGACATCCATTAAGAAAGCAAAGGTTAGTCATTCGGGGGTAGCCTAGCCTGGAGTTGGTTACCCATAAGTCAGAGGTAAGAAGCAGAGTCCCTAGGAGAGAGAATCTGGAGGAAAGATGCTTTTTCTACCTGACCCAGTGCCCCTTGCTCTCCCCAGCTCTGAATAGACGCTCAGCTTTGGGGCAGGCCGAGCTTCTGGCTGTGCAGAATGACTGAAGAGAGTAAGCACTCTGTGTCTGGCAGACAGCATGCTCTCCCGTCTGCTACAGCTAGCTACTTTGCCAAGCTACTGCTCGGGCTTTCTGAACTCTGGATCTTGCTGGGCAGCCTGAAGCTCCTTCACTGCCTGGCTGGTCTCCCCATCCTTGGCCTGTGACTGCCTGCCAAGCTTTTCGCCATCTTCCAGGTTCCTTCCTTCAAGACCCTCTTGCCCTAGAAAGTCCATGCGACATTGTCTCTCTTTAAAAAAACACAGAACGGTTACACATAGTATCTTCTTTTACACACATGGGGTACTGATAATCATTTAGGTGCATTCACTAGGGATTTTGTTTCTAGCCAGTTCAGTTCCTTATTTACTCTGGAAGTCCTGAGGATTCTTCCCTTCCTAAAAAAAAAAAAAAATCGATGAATGTGAAAAAGGAAATGAAATCAGTGCATGGGAGGACATGGGTCCACCCCGTCAAACCCGAGTCAAATGTCTCAACTACCTCAGCTGAGGGTGGGGGAGATCTTACCAACACCTGGCCTTCCTGTAGAGGTTCTACCAAGGCTTGACTGTGACTTTGCTGCTACCGAACGGGCCCCTGGACTTGGCACTAAAGTGCCGTCTGAGATTATCAGAGGAAGCCAGCCTCCGCTACAGACATGAATTCAATAGGCGCAGTTGTACAGTGATAATTATTATTTATTATATAAAGTTTTAGAGCATGAGAAAGAAAGGAATAATAAGAGTCAGACCTATTTCACGGTAGAATGCTCACCTTAGCCCTGCTTGGTGGCCCACGTGGAGAGAGAGGGGAGGAAGGGATTACATGAGGGAGCAGGGAGAGCGAGTGCCCAGCGCTGACAGGGTAGGAGAGAGTGGGGGTTTCTGTATTTTTCCCAAGCCTTATATTCCCTTTGGCACCATGCAAGGTCCCTAATTACAGGTCTCTAAGGACATACGTCAGAAGAAAGGGTTGTACAATCACAGGAAGGGGATGAGCTAGGGGTGTACATGTAATAGGAAGTGTGGGGACCCCATGTGACCAGATGGGCGGGCCTAGGTTTCCTGATGGAGGGCTAGCCTTGATTGCCCTTGAGTGGGAGACTTTAGCTAAAACTTTCAGGGGGAGTCACCCATCATCGTAACAGCAGCAGGATTAGCCCTAGCTATGTGTGAGGCAAAGGCCTGGGATCTGGAGCTCTTTAGGGAGAATATCTAACTTCTGACTTCCAACCAAATGCTGGAAAATAGTTTGCTTGATATTTTGGAGTATATGTAATTGTGGAAAAATCCTGATTTCGTCTCACGTGAAATCCCTTGAATCTCACCCCTCGCGGCCTCTCTGTCCCTGATTATGTGGGGTTTTTACTGAATCTAAACTCTTGTTTATCACTTTGGTCCCTCATATCTGATGGACAGTCCGTCTTCAGGATGCTGAGACTTCGGTGTCCTCTGGAGATATTCTACTCTTAGCATCACCTCCTGGCTGTCTGCTTGTCATACTCTTGTTTGCGGTTTGGCTGTGTGGACTTTGCTCAGTCTTGTCTGTGTGAGAGATCTTGGCTTTGGGAGGCTTTTTTAATACAAGAGGGAGCTTCAACATTGTTATGGTCTGGCTTAATTGGCCTGAGGGCCAAGCATGGGTTCTTGGCACCATCTTTGCACTCCACTTGCACACACACACTATAGGAAGCCACCACCTATGTGTGTACCCCTTGAGAATCTACAAATGTCTCGGGCCAGCCGGCAGGGCAGCTTAATTTTGGGATGAAACTTCCAACACGTTCACCAACCTTATTTTGACAGTTGTTCGCCAACTTGACATGCGGATTCACCTGCCAATGAAGTTGTGCTGCCTTCTGAAAGCTACATCAAGGATGATTAGACATTGTCTGTCATGTCCATTTCAGAGAACACTGACAGGAGTGAAATTATCCATTTGAAATCAAGGCAAGCAGGAGAAAATGCCTCCTACAAAGATCATCTTACTGGTCTAAAAGAAAGATCACTTCCTGTATACAGCAGGCCATATCTCTTTTATAGCTACACTTTAATGTGTAGCTGTATCTTTTGAGTTGTATGACCTGATAACATTATTGAAGACCTACATTGTAGCTTAAATATACTAATAAACCTATTTGTGTTTTTATGCATAAGAGAATGTTTTTCTACCTCCCATCTTTCTTCTCTCCTTGCAGAAGGAAGGTAATTAGACTCTTACAGTGTAATTTCATATTTGTCCCAAACCAGCTGTCTCTCACTTCCTTTCTGTTATGCATTACTTTCTCAATTAAAACAAATGGATTAAAAAAAAACTCCTAAGTAGTTCTAAATCAGCTAATTTGAAAAACATGTCCGAGACATACTGTTAAATAGAAAAGGTTTCCATTGCCAGATAATATTCTATAGTATTCCATTTGGATATTTTAAAGTGGAAAGTGGAGATGTATTATGCTTTCATAGGAACATTCTGGAACAAAACACAAAGTGTTCAAATGACAATGGGGACTGAGGACTACAGCAGGGAGGGGAAAGACTTTCCCATCTCATTTTAAAGTTTTGTATGTTGTTTTCATCTTCTCGGTTAAAGGCACTAGTAAAATACTACATGTGGTGCATGTGTCTAAAACTCATTCTTAAATTCTGATGTTGGGCTGAGCCCCGGTGGTGTAGTGGTTGTGCGCGGGACTGTGGCCCACAGGGACGGAGGTTCAATTCCAGCAGTGGGGCTGGGCCTCCTACTCCCACCACCGGGAGCAGTGATGCCCCCCCCCAAAAAAAAAAGATTCTGATGTTAGCTGAGCCCTGGTGGCGCAGTGGTTGTGTGCGGGACTGCGGCCCACAGGGTTGATGGTTCAAATCCAGCAGCAGCTCTCCAGGAGCAAGGCTGGGCTTCCTATTCCCACCAGGGTAATGATATGGAGAAAAAAAATTCCAATGTTTGTTCATTTAAGGAGAATGGATACATGGGATAGTTGAAGTTAAAGCAAATAATAATAATGTATCAATAAATCCTGAGGGTTCAAGGGGTGATAGGGTTGGGGGGAGGGGATATAAGATTGCCCACCTCAAGGAGTTCAAGAAGAAAAGAAAATGCATTGAAAAGGATGTGGGCAGCAACTGTACAATTGTGCTTGATCTAATGGAACTATGGATTGTAATAATATCTGTAAATGCTACTAGTAAAATGTGTTTCTCTCCAATGATTTTATCGGGGTTTCTAACAGGTCTTATAATATTCGATAGATCCTTTGTATCAAGCACATTTGTACACATGATGCCATCTTCGTTTCCAAATATTTTCTACTTGAGCCCTTTGGTATAAGCTCCTCCTTCCCCCTTCTTTTTTTTTTTTTAAATAGATCACCTTATTGGGAGCTTAGTAAAATGTTTTTTTAAAAATAAGACTCGCTGAGCCCCGGTGGCATAGTGGTTGTGCGCGGGACTGCGGCCCACTGGGGTGGAGGTTCAATTCCAGCTCACAGGAGCAAAGGCTGGGCCTCCTACTCCCACCAGCAGGGCAGTGATGCCAATAAATAAATAAATAAATAAGACTCATTCTTTTTTTTAAGTATAGTTTATTTAAGGACTCTAGAACCGTTGTCTTTGCAGTTCGAGTTTATTCTTAGCTTATTTCAATCATTCTTCATATTCTTTTTGATATTTAAAAAATATCTTTGCAATTGTTGGTATCAATCGACACAGTGGAATACACAACCATTCAACAGCCTCAACATGTACAGTCCTTGGTTCCACTCATACAATGTCTGGCCCTCCTCACTGTCTCCATCCATTTCATTTCACTGATCTTGATCAAGACCCACTGACCTCTGAGTGTCTCATTGATGTGTTCCAGTTATTGTTGCCAATTTGACCTCCTACAGATAATTCTTTAAAGGAAGATAGTGCCTAAAGCCAGTCCTGTTTATGATTTTACTTACTTTGTTGGTTAGTTTAGCAATGACTTTAGGGGATAGTTTTGGTTCAAAGTTTTAAGAGTTGTTGTTGTTGTTTTCCCTCTTCAAGGCAACGGATTCAGGAGCTACCCAGACTCCAGGTACCCAGTTACTCCTGATTTCATAAGCCTTTGAAATTCTGTTCCATGTTTCCCCTCTTTTTGATCATAATTCAGCTATTGAGTCCTTCATCAGAACATTCTGTAATGGTAGCCAGGTACCATGCAATTCTTCTTGAACTTGAGCCAAAGAGGCACTGGTTTCTGAGACAACTAGACCTGTAGTCAAGTCCTCTTTCTGCTCCTCCAAGCAAATAGAGACTCTCTGTCCTATCTTGAATGGCCACCAATGGGCTTTTAAAATCCTAGGCATGACTCCCTTGGGAGAAAGTAAACAGTTACAGCCCCAGAAGCTCAAAGGGACAGTCCTACCTTGACCTCTTGGGTCACTGTAGCTTGGTTTGGGCTTTCTTACTTAGTTAAGAGTTCTTGGGTTGTTGGGGGTTTTATGTTGGGCTGTTAACCGAGAGGTCAGTAGTTTGAAATCACCAGCCTCTCTTCTGGAGAAAAAAGAGGCTTTCTACTTCCAGAAAGATTTGCAGTCTCAGGAAACTCAAAGGGGAAGTCCTATACTTCCCTAGGAAAGTAGACCAGATTTTAAGCAGGGTACCATTGACGGGGAGAGGGTGGGCTCTTGATTAAAAATTTGGTCTAGATGAAGCAACAGAAATGTTCACAGAATGCAAAAATAGTATTGTAATATATTTATTTAATTTTAAAACACCACGGGGCACAGGACAAATGGTTAAAAAGCGGACGTCTGGTCACCCTACTGTAGGGTGGCAGTGAGTCAAAATGGAATTGAGGAAAGTGAGTTTTTCTTGTTTATGCCTTTTGTTGTTTTGATTTGTTTTTAACTCACTTCACTAGGAGGTAGAACTCAAAAAAGCTCACGTTGGACAGCAAAAAAGAGAGGAAGGCCCCAGGCAGCTGGATTGACACAGTGGCTCAAACTGCAGGCTCAAACACAGGAACCATTGTGAGGGTGGTACAGGACCAGGTCTTGCTTCGTTCCAGCCTATATACGGTTGCTCTGAGTCAGACCCAACTTGATAGCACCTAGCAACAAGTCACTCTACTTAATGTGGTTAGGGAAATCCCCCTTACAAAAGGCAGTGAGTCACTTAAATGGCTGCTGGGTTGAGAACAAGCCTTTAGGACTCCAAATGCTATACTTCATGATAGCTGGGCATCATCTAGTGTCTTCAGCACATTTTGCTAAAGCACCCATATCTTCAGTGATCTTTTTATGAGGCCAAGCATCAAGCAAGGCCATATCCTAAGAACTAATTTTTCTTAGATTGGGGCTAGCATTAAGAGCAAGTCCCAAATCCATTAATGTACCAATGGTTTATATATGGTTGACAGTTGTGTTCTGTGTTTACCCTGAAATCTGATTTAATGTAAATACTTATACATGACTCCCCAAAGTGTAAATTCCAAAACCCAAGGTACACAATCTCTGTATAATCTGAGATCAAACAGGGCACCACAAATACTGTCTGTTTTCCACTGCTATAATCTCCTTGCTGATCTACTTTCTTTTTTTGGGGGGGCGGGCATCACTGCCCTCTGGTGGTGGGAGTAGGAGGCCCAGCCTTTGCTCCTGTGGAGCTGGAATTGAACCTCCATCCCAGTGTGCCACAGTCCCGCGCACAACCACTACACCACTGGGGCCCAGCCCACTGGTCTACTTTCTTTTTTTGGGGGGGGGGGCATCACTGCTCTCCGGTGGTGGGAGTAGGAGGCCCAGCCCCACTGCTGGAATTGAACCTCCATCTTCTCAGTGGGCCACAGTCCCGCGCACAACCACTACGCCACTGGAGCTCAGCCCCACTGGTCTACTTTCTAATAAAAACAAAAACCTTCTCTTGCATTCTCTGACTTGGAGAGAATAAATTGGCTGTAACACCTTAAGGGTAAAATACCTGTGTTTCAGGTAGCCTTAGGTCAATTGACTAGAGTCCCAGTGACTGGCAACATTTTTTCAAGTGGATAATTTTCCTATTGTTTTTCACAAAAATTGTTTGCTGGTGAGACATCATTTCTATTTTAGAGTACTTATTATCTTAGAATACAGAAAATAAAAACATTATACAGGTGGGATAATCCAATATACCTTAAATATAGAGTTACAAATTTATTATCATTAAATCTACATTTACAACTTGAAATAAAATGTTAGCAGAAAAGTAAACACCAGCGCTGAGCCCCAGTGGCGTAGTGGTTGTGCGCAGGACTGCGACCCACTGGGACGGAGGTTCAATTCCAGCAGTGGGGCTGGGCCTCCTACTGCCACCACCGGAGAGCAGTGATGCCCCCCCCCCAAAAAAAGTACACACCACCATGTAACTAAAATGAACCTCTATTTAATTAAGAACATTTGATCATTTTAATGGCTTCCTTGATGCTGTTTTATTATCCTGTAAGGTTTGAGATATTTTGGTGATAATTCATTGTTTTTAAAAGAACACATGATTCTGAATTTTTGTTAGCCCATTTCATGATGAATTGAGAATGAATTTCATTTGGGAAAATACCTGTTCACATGAGTATCTGATAGTAAAGCAAAACTAACTTTCTTTATCAAAGAAAACTTGGAAGGAAGTGATGCCCAATCTGTATCTATCATGCTTAAGTGATTTTCATCAGTGGCTTCAATTTGACTTCTTTGAGCTTTGAACTTGTCTGCCCATATTGCTGAGTTTTTGAAGTTAATTAATTCCATATCCAGATTCTCAATTTCAAGGAAATTGAAATATTGCAGGTCCAACATTGTCCTCCATTTCATCAGGTTTTATTATAAAACTGAATATAGGACCATGGGCTTTAAAGTTCTGAAATCAGGTTTCAAATTGATTTGAAAGGCATCTATGTAAGTTTTAAGCGTATGTACTTCTGCATTTGTAATTTCTTTCTGAGTTTTTACTAAAGGAAAATATTTAAATGCTTGTTTCACTAAGTCACCCTCGAATAAAACTAACCACAAAAACTTTTCCATTTTTCATAAAGTTTGAGAATTGTCTGTTCCTTGCCCTGTAAGCACAAATTTAAATCACTGAAATGATTAGTGATAACTGCTAAGAATTTTAATTTAAGAAGCTCATTTTTATCTTTGAGCTGAGAAAAACTTTCACCGATTTATTTTTTTGTTTTTGTTTTGTTTTGTTTTGTTTTTTTGGGGCATCACTGCTCTCCGGTGGTGGGAGTAGGAGTCACCGATTTCATTCATAAATATTTCAATTGCATCAATGCATTCCACAAAGCGATTTAGAACCTTTACTCTGCTTAGCCAGCAAACTTCAGTATGCATTAATAAATCACTATATTCACATTCAATTTCTTTTAAAAATGTCTTAAATTTTCTGTGATTCAAGGCAGAGCGAGTTATAATTGTGTTAATAATTTAAATCACAACGTTCATCACTTCGTTTAACTGCTTCGAGGAGGCTTTTGCACATAAATTTTCTTCATGAATTATACAGTAGAATGAAAGTAAGGATCTTCCAAGTTCCTTCTGCAACAGGTTTACAAAGCCAGCATGCTTTCCTAACATTGCTGGAGCCCCATATCAGTTGTGACAGAAAATAATTTTTCTTCAAATCAAAAGCATTTCCATTTTCAAATTTAATGAACTCTTGAACTTTGTTTAAAATGTCAATACCTTTCATAGTACCTACCTAACATTGGTGAAAGTACACACAACTCTTCACGAATAACTGGAGAGTCAATAGCTCCATAATGAGCAAGTAATGCAAGCCTTGCAACGTTATTTATGTTAGTACTTTCCTCTCAGACAAGTCCAACGAGATCTAGCTCCTTCAAGTCAAACTACACATATTGCTTTTCACTTGTTCGGCTTGTTTTGAAGAAGACAGCCGCTGACAGCCTGCTGCTGACCACTGTTTCACCAAACTGAAAGCACCACGATGCAGCGATCGCCCTCTCTCTACCCCTGGCCATTCCTGTAAATCGAAAGCACCCATTTTAATTCATTGGCAAGAATACCTACCAATCATCATAATTAAGAATTGTTTTTAGTGGGTCACTAAAGTTTTCCCAGTGGTTCACTAGGTGAGCGGGTCATAGGTTGCTGACCACTGTACTAGACAATCTTGCAAAACTTTTGAACCAAGAAGTGTTCTGCTTAGCTAGCATCCACAACTGCAGGGTCTTTTTTAAATAATATGATATTTGCTGCCCCACCCTTCTTCTGCTATCAATTACAGGAGTCAAGTTGAGTAACCATGGTGGCATCACCATAGACGATACTCACTCTTTCTCTGAGAACAGGCTCCTTTCTCCTCCCCCCTACTTCTGCCACAGGTCTCCATATGGAACTGTTGCCATTTCTTCTACTTGAGATCATCTTGTCGTTGACCTTTGGGAGTTGACTTCTTGGCATGATATCTTTGAGCTTGATCCATGTGATAGCATGGGCCAGGACTTCGGTTTCTGTTTATGGCTGAATAGCATTCTGGTGTCTGTAGAACCTTCTCAAAGTCACCGCCATCCAATCCATCCTGACTCATAGCAGCCCTGTAGGAACGCCTTCAGGTCTGGGAGGCTGTAGGTCTTCATGGGAGCAGATGGTCTCATGTTCCTCGTGAGGAGCACCTGGGGGACATGGACCACCAAACTGAAGTGAGCAACCTGGTGCCTACACCGTATTGTGGGTACACACCCGATTTTGCTGGGCTGCCCATCGCTGGTGGCCACTTGTGTTGTCTCCACCTTTTGCTAATGAGAACCTACATTGAACCTAGGTCTTCCAGATCTCCTGCTGAAGGTTGTTGAGCTTTCTTAGCACCAGCCAAAGCCAGTTATAGTTAAGCATCGATTATAGTTAAGCATCGACACCATCTTTCCAAACTCTATACTCCTTTAAATGGAGGGTAAAGAGCAGGGCTTTTTCTTTTTCTTTTACTCCTTTTTTTTTGTTTTTTTTGGGGGGCATCACTGCCCTGGTGGGAGTAGGAGGCCCAGCCTTGCTCCTGGAGAGCTGCTGCTGGATTTGAACTGCTAACCCTGTGGGCCGCAGTCCCGCACACAACTACTATGCCACGAAGGCTCAGTCCCTTCTTTTTCTTTTTTTTTTTGTTTGTTTTTTCAATGATTTTATTGGGGGTTCTTACAGCTCCCAAAACATTCAATACATCATTTATATCAAGCCTATCTGTACACATATTACCATACTCATTTCCAAATATTTTCTACTTGAGCCCTTGGTATAAGCTCCTCTTTCCCCCTCCCTTTTTTTTAAAACTATTTTATTGGGGACTGTGTTAGTCCGGGTAAACTAGAGAAACAACTTTCATAGACACGCATATGAATATAAGGGTACGGTTTATAAACAAGAGGAATGGGACATTAAGAAAGCATGCCAGGGCTGAGCTTTGTTTCCATCCTCACTCTCAAAACATCCTCCCTCCACTTAGGCCCCCAATACCAGCTCCCCATATTTCCCTTTCCCTCCCTCCCCCATGAGCCCTTATAATTTACAAATTGCTATTACTTTTTCATATCATATACTGTCCCATGTGTCCCTTCACTCACTTCCCTGTTGTCCGTGCCCCAAAGAGGAGGTTATATGTAGACCCCTGAAATTGGCTCCCCCTTTCTATTCCACCATCCCTCCACCCTCCCTGTATCACCACTCCCACCACTCCTCCTGAGGAATCATCTATCCTAAATTCCCCATGTTTCCAACTCCAGTGTACGTCCCCTGGTCTAGCTGGATTTGTCTGGTAGATTTGGGATAATGATAGTGGGTGGGAGGAAGCATTTGGGAACTAGAGCAAGGTTGCATATTTCATTGTTACTACACTGTATCTTGACTGACTCATCTCCTCCCTGCAACCCCTCTGTAAGTGGATGTCGCTTCACCTATTGATGGGCTTTGGGTCTCTGATCTGTATTCCCCCCCATGTATAATGATCAGGGCTTTTTCTTTGCTGCTGTCTCGAAACTCAAGCAATGGCATTGGGTTGATCTTCCTTTCCGCTGCTCCTAAGTCTCGGCTGACAGCTTGTTGGGACCTGGACCATCATCAGGCAGTAACAATCGTCAGAAATACTCTCTACTAGCTAATCCCGTTGGGGGTTTTTCAAATGCTTTGTATGATGTCAAAAGCCAACAGGGGGAATTGCCCCTGTGGACATGGGGTCCAGCCTGGGAAGAGCTGCCCAGTGGAGTTTGAAATTGTTTCTTCTTCTGGCTCAAAGAAAATTAAAATCTGGCCATGTTACCTGTTTTCCAGGAAGGAGTTGCACTCAGAGACAAAGGAGCATCAGGTTCCAGTTGTTCTCATCCTGCTCCATCCTTTCACCTCGATTTTGCAGCATGTCTTCAAGGAGTCTCAGGAAGTACCTTGAGGGGAAAGGTTGTTTGACCGGGGGAGCAGGAAGTATCCTGCTCTTTACTGGAGAAGCAGAAGGGGCAGGGTCAGTCCATAAGTTAGGGAGGCAAAGAGTAGAATGGGATTTCCCAAAGAATATCACATTGACAGACATATGCATACCTGTTTATTATAGCCATTTCCCAAATACCAAAATATGGAAGCAATTGAAAACTCTGATTACAGAGGACTGGATGAAAAAATACTGGCAAACACAAACAAACCAACCAAAATCAACACTAGACGATGGAATAGTTTGCACCAATGAAAATGACGGCAGTGTTTTTTGTTTGTTTGTTTGTTTTGTTTTTTTTTTGGGGGGGGGGGCATCACTGCTCTCCGGTGGTGGGAGTAGGAGGCCCAGCCCCACTGTGGGCTGCAGTCCCACGCACAACCACTACACCACCAAGGCTCAGCCCTACGACAGTGTTCTTAAACACGGTAGGATATAAATAAAATTAGAGAATATTATGCTCTGCAAAGCCAGTCATTCTTATAAAGTTCAACACGTAATCACACTATTACTATAAAGAAACACAAAGAAAAAGGCAAGTGGTTTTTACACCAAATGACAAGACTTTGAAGACCAGGGATGAGGACAGGGACAGAAAAAGGGGAGGAAGAAGAAAGGATTGGAGGAGAAAGAAAGGATGGGGGTAGGGAACATATGTCTGGGAGAGGGGTTAGTGGCGTGCTATTACTGACTTCATTTGTTGAAATGGCCTGTACCACTATATATAGAATATTTCTTTCAAAACCATAGTAAATAAAAAAGCAAAATAATGAGAGTGAATGCTCATAGTCTTAAAAAAAAACCCAAAAACCTCTAGAGTCCTTGCCCCTCAGATCTAAAGAGTGACCCAAGTGGCTAAAAGCAGGAGGAAACATAAAATTGGGGCACACTTGGTGTCTTCAGGGATATACAAGGTCATTTCAAAATCCAAAGGGGAAAAGAGGAATGTGACTTGCCAAGGTGTCCCCATAGGGTTTTTCTCTGGGTCAGTGGTGAGTCAGCCGGGGCCTGCTGCGGGCTCAGAGAAGTCACCCCCGGGGAGTCAGTGCTGCATCCCAACCTGTGGTTAGCAGCCCAACAGGGAACCGGCTGTGTCACCAGAACAGGCCTCCCTACTGCAGATGTGACAAAGAAATGTCTGACAAGTAGTCCTCACCTTGAGGGCAGCCTTTGAGGACTCCCTCCACGTTGCTGCTTCTCCAAAATGGTCACGTGAGCCAGTATTGAAACTGCCCCCAAAGCCATACAGGTCATGGTTTTCCTTATTGCCATTTCCCAACATAGCCCATTAGGCATTCTGAATGATAGCCAGGATGCCTAGGGAGCTACCACTCTAAGGGACCGGACTGAGGTAGGTCACATTGAAGTTTCAAAATTTTATTAAAATCTTTCCAAGCAGTCTACCCTTAAAAACTACTTTGGAGAAAATCTAAGACTTTTGTGGAGACTTCTCAACGAGGATGAAGTCCTCTGTAAATAGTTTTTGTTTGTTTGTTTTTCATATCGTTGTGTCTCTGGAGGTGGGTGAAGGGTTCCCCCCAGAGCATCAGCTTCCTAGTCAATAAGTCACACAGAGACGGTTTCATCTCTCTGTCAACAGTCCACCCCCTGTCACACCACAGCGGTCATTTTCAAAAGCCTCTTTCTTCTCTCTCCATGGCCCTCCTATCTCACCCGGGGGGTTCCTTCGAATTCCCACAATGCTTTCTCTCTCTGGTCTGTTTTCTCGTTTTCAACTCTTGCTTGCTGAGTGCACCATGTCAGTGAGGGCTCTCTGTTTCCCTGGAGGAAGCCTGACCCTCCTTGGGGGAAGATGAGGAACAGGAAGGCCCAGAAGTAAACCAGAGCACTCGAGCGTGGGGAGAGGAGACAGACTGGGACACTGGGACCTCAGCCAAGTCTATCCCACCATTTCAGCCCTTGGGGTTCACTAAAGGGGGGCGAGAAGATGTGTCCTATACATAGTTTTATCGGGGGCCCTCACCTTCAAAGCCTGCAGGACAGCCTATGGACTCTTCTTCCTTTGTGATTTTGTGACAGGAACTGGAGCATGTGGGTCTCAGAGGAGCAGCAAGCTTGGTCAGAGCCTGGAATCTGCTGGCCCAGATATCAAGCACAAGATCTAAAGTGATTGCCCCAGCCTGTCTCCAGCCCCTGGTTTTCTGCTGACCTGGCCTATCTGGAGCAAATGACTTCCTATTCTGCTTGTCCAGATTGGAGCTCAGAATCCTAGGGGGATAATAGGGGGCGGGTCAGAAGCTCAGTAGCGGAGCAGGCAGAGCAGGCACCTGTGTTGTCTGACCTTTTTCCAGCTCCCCCCACCCCACCCCCATCCTCAGCCTGGATAAGCAGAATTGTCTTTACTCTGACAATACGGGCAAACACCAAGGCCTGGATCTCCAGTCACTTCCCCAATCAACCAACTATCTGTCCTTAGACAGATCTACCATGCCACCCCCCACCCCAAGGTCAGTTTTCCCCCTATGTCCGATGAGAGTGAAAGTGTTGGTTTTCTTTACAGGGCTATGGTGAGGCTTCAGTGGTTTTAGGTACAAAACAGACTCAATGCTCAAATATAATGTAAGGACATACATTAAATCTTCCATAGAACAAGTCGAGGAGCTGAATAGAAATTTCCAAAAGGCTGCATGCGAGGACAAAGCCAACAGTTCTAATGAAAAGTGCAAACATCTAGAATCGAAACACCAAAAGGGAAGGGCACCCTCGGCCTGTCTGCAACTGATAGAACTCAAGGCATCGTCCAAACCTCGAATTGCAATTTAGAAAGCTCCTGCAGACAACACTTTAGCTGGTGCAGGAAGCATCAAGGGAAGATGGAAAGAATGCACAGAGTCACGGTCAACAAGAACTAGACAATAGTCTGCCATGTTGGGCGGTAGCCTACAAGCAAGATCGGTGCTCAAGGAAGAAGTTCAAATGGATGCAGAAGCCAGAAGCAAGGCTCCAGGTACCCACAGAACACCCATTAAAATGCCTCAGGAAGCGGAAGAATCACTGGAAGCACTCACTCACCTATGCCAGGCAATTTGGAAAACAGCTGCCTGGCTAACTGACTGGAAGAGACCCATATTTGTGCCCATGGCAAAGAAAGGTGGCCCAACAGAACGTTCAAGCTGTAGCACGAGAGCAGCCATACTGCACACAAGTAAAATTTTGCATAAGCTCATCCAACATCTGCAGTAATATATTGACTGGGAGCTGCCAGAAGTTCAGGCCGGATTCAGAAGAGGATGGGGAGCAAGGGATATGATTGCTGATGTCGGCTGGATCTTGGCTTAAAGCAGAGAATACCAGAAAGGCGTTCACTTGTGTTTCATGGACGTGCAAAGGCATTTGAATGGGTGGACCATACTAACCTGTGGATCACCTCGGGAAGAATGGGACTTCCTGAACACTTCATAGTGCTCCTGAGGAACTTGGACATGAATCAAGAGGGGGCAGGAAAAAGGGAGAACCCATCACAAGGTTGGTTAGATAGCCCACCCCCAGGGAGGAGACAACGGACAGAGTAAGACACAAAATAGCAATAATATATAATTGATTAAGGGTTCACAAAGGAGAGGAATGGTTGGGGAGGGAGGTGGGGGAAAGGAGCTGATACTAAGGGCTCAAGCAAAAAAGAAAATATTTTGGAAATGTTGATGGCAACAGATGTACAAGTGTGCTTAATACAATTGAATGATGCATTGGTATAAGATTCATAAAAGCCACCCAATAAAATGATTAATTAAGAAAAAAGGGGTTGAGGCCCAGTGGCGTAAGTGGTTGAGTGCAGGACTGTGGCCTGTGGGCTTGGCGGTTCAAATCCAGCGGTGGCTCTCAGGAGCTGCGCTGGGTAGCTCCCACGACCACCAAAGGGCAGTGATTCCCCCCCGCCCTCCCCCCCAAAAAAAAGACAGTATGCAAATGGAACTAGAGAACTCTGCATGGTTTAACATCAGAAAGGGAGTACGTCAGGGTTGAATCATCTCACCATATGTGTTCTATCTCTATGCTGAGAAAAGCAACAGAGTGGCTGGATTATATGAAGAAGAGTACGACATTGGGATTGGAAGGATTATTAACAAACTGCAGCATATAGATGACCCCACACTGCTTGCTGGTAGTGAGGAGGAATTGAAGCACTGGGGGATGAAGAGCAAGGATTGTAGCCTTCAGTACAGATTACCACTCAATGTAAGAAGACCCACATCCTCAAAACTGGACCAATGGGTAACCTGCATGATCGAAGTTTTCAAGGACCTTTTCTTACTTGGCTCCACAATCAAAGCTTTCTTGTAGCTCACAGGATGATCATAAGGACTTATTAGAAGTTTTAAGAAAATGGAAAGCAACATTAGTGAGAAAAAAAGTTGCACAGAAGAGTTGTTTGTTTGTTTTCAATCACAGTTCACTGTTCACACTTCAATCACTGTTCATTCTTTGAGAACTGTCCTATGAGAATTTCATTGGGACTCCTTACATCATCTACCCCACAGCCCTGATCGCTACCCTTTCAGACTTCCTGCTTCTTCCAGAATTCAAATACCACCGGAAAGGAACACAGGATGAGTCCCTTGTGGATGTCAACGCTGCTGTTTGGACATGGTCTACATGGAAGAGTGCAGAATGCTTTGGGGAAGGGCGAGCGATGAAAACCACCTCTTCAGAGTGTATAGACTGCATGGAGGAGATGTTGAGTAACAATACCGTCACATTTTAATATCACTGTGCAATAAAGTGTGTGCAATTTTGTAGCAATACTTTTTGACTCACTTGCAGCTCTAAGTTTTGAATGTTCCTGGTGTCCATCATTGGGAAATCCAAAGAAGATATACATATGTGTTATTTAATCCTCAGGTGGATGGATGTTGGCTCTAATTCCCAGCCAGGCATGGATTTTCCCTGAGGTGACTATAGCCTAAGCTCAGAGCACTTCTATTTCATCCAAAGCCTTCTATCTCTTCTCAACTTCCTCTTGTCTGCTTGTCTCCTAAGCAGAACCCACCAGATTGTGAAAGTTCAGGCCCCACAAGTCCTGCTGTTAGCACCACCAGAAAAGAACCTCCTCTGATTCGATACTTCAGGAGAATTTTGTGCCTGTCCCTGGCCTTCTCTTGATTTATCCATCCCTCCTTGAGTTTTCCCACATATCATTTTAGTCCCTTCCCTCTTTCCTAATCTTTCCTAGAACTTCTGCTCCATCCAGCTATCTAATTAGCTGGCAAGCATGTAACAGCTTTTGAACCTGGTCAACAAAGGGAAATCAGAACAGACCCAAGCTTCTTAAACTGGGGTGAAGTTGGATGATAATCAGAACAGGCTGGAGCCCTGGAATGGGAGATTCAGAAGAGGAGCGGTGAGTGCTTTTAGAAGCCTGCTGCTGGAGAAGAGATCATTGTCAGGGCTGTGGGGTGCAACACACATCAACTGGGTATGGTTGGCCACCATCTTTGAGTGGGACCACTGTGGTTTCTGACTCTGTTATTCAAGATATTTGCTATGGAATGCACACGCTGCCCTTGTTATCTATGGGGGAGATTAAGTGCCTGGCAGTGTTTTCCATTCAGATTCACCCACAGTTTACAATTCAGGGTTCCTCTGACTTCCCTTCTTTGAACATGACTGAATTGGAAAGAACCAGCTTGAAACCCTGGTAGACACACACACCCCACACACACTGGATTCATTCAGGAGATAAATTTAGAGATCAGAAATAGCATCTTTTAGGATGGCACCATTCATCTCCGATGACTCAGAACGATTGCCAGGAAATGTGGAGCCCTGATAGTGAAAATAGACCAAGGATGAGTCCTTTGATTCAATAATGCTAGGGTTATAGATTTTCCAGGAGTGGATTCAAAAGTTCTATTCATAGAGGGGAAGTGTTTGCATTGTCTGGGATTAGATGGCTTCTCTTCAGGAGCAATGCAGCACTCAATGTGGCAAGGGGTGCTCGTCCTTGCATGATTCAGGAAAAAAATAACCACCCGGTCACGGCCATTCCTGCTCAAGGCACTGCTCGAAAACAAGCAAAGTTCACGTGATTGCCCCAATTCCTCAGAACACAAGGTGACTCCCCACTCCAGAGTCACCAGGGGGGCATCCTCAGGAACAGGAAGCTGAAAATGGAGCGCAAAGACTGCAGGGACCTCCGGGGTGGGAAAGAACAGCGCCACCCCCCCCCACCCCCCAAGATGACTTTCCTTCAGGTGGTGATGAGAGACATCAGGCTAGGGGAAAAGAGGCCTCACGTTGGGCCATAGAAAATGGGCGGGGAGGGGGTGTGAAATTGAGCAAACATCTCGTCCATTTCAAACATTCTCTGAGGCCCTAAATGGAGAGATCATTTCCCAGCCCTGAGGAAGTGTATGGAAGAGAGTAAATTCCGTGGAATCAGAGCTTCCAGCTGTCTCGGGGCACTCGTGTGTCCTTGACTTGATATTGGCTCCTGTGGACGCTGTAGGGAAAAGCAGACGCACCCTCGTCAGGTGTGTTCGGCTGCAATCTTTCAAAGGAGCCCGAGTGGCCTAGTGGGCTTTGAGTTGGGCTGGTAACCGTCAGGTCAGCAGTCTGAAACCGCCAGCCAGGCCAAGAGAGAAAGCCGAGGTTTTCTGCTCCCCTGGAGATGTAGCGCCTTGGAAATCCACAGGAGCAGTTAGTTCTACTCTGTCTGACAGGCTCGCCATAACTCAACCCGACGGCCTGACTGAACCTTGAAGGTCCCATCTCTCCAAGCCTTCTCTCCCCTGGAGGGTTAGAACTGCTGACCTTTCCGCGAGCAGGCTGAGTGCTTAACCACGTGCCACCAGGGTGTCTTCTAGGTCTTTTATTCATAAATTGTGTATCTAATTTTTTTTTCAGTAAAAATGAAATCTTAGTTCCTGCAGTAGGCAGACTAATGGTCCCCCAAGACGAGGTCTTAATCCCTGGGACACGTGGGTATTTCTTTGCTAATGTGATTAAAGTAAGTGCTGTGAGATAGGAGTATGATCCCAGATGATCCAGATGGGCCCTAAAGACTTAATATGGTTCTGAGAAGATGACTGGACTGCAGTGAACTGCTTAATAGGATCGTTCTAGCTGTAACGTTGGGACTCTTGTCAATGGCTGGGGTGACTGGGTCTATGTAATACGAGGGGTCCTACCGAGGGCGTTGGTCAGTTTTGTCATCTTGCTTGATTTAGAAAAGAGTCGATTCCAAACCAGAAAGGGGATCTCACAACCATCAAAAAGAACCCAAATGCAACATCAGGGGACCTGCAGTAGGAGTCTGCTGGGAGGGAGGTAGAAAGGGAGGGATGGAGGGAGATAGAGATGGAGAGAAGCAATAGGAGAACCAGGAGACCTGCAGGGAGCTTCCCAGCCCATGCAGAGAGTCTTCGGGCAGGAAGCTTGCTGACAAGCTGAATACTCTGGGTGCTTACTGGCAGAGTTAAAAGAGCTTTTTCTGGGCTGAGGGGTGGGGGTGGGGTGGGGACAAGTCACAGCATGTCTCTGGTGGGTGGAGAGAGGATGGCCAGCTGCATGGTTGGGAAGAAGCTGTCCTGATCAAAGAACTGTAGCCCCAGCATTCCTGATCCTAAATTGAAATCACTTCCACACTAAACCCCATTGCCACCACCAGTATTGTCTGTGAGTTCTCTGTGGCCATTGCCACAAGGCATCAAACTGAGCAGGGAAACCAAGTGCCCGGGGAGGGACAGCCGGTGTCAGAATAAGTAAAAAGGCAGGGCTGAGCCCCGGTGGCGTAGTGGTTGTGCACGGGACTGCAGCCCACTGGGATGGAGGTTCAATTCCAGCAGCGGCTCCACAGGAACAAAGAAAGGCTGGGCCTCCTACTCCCACCACCAGAGGGCAGTGATGCCCCCTCCAAAAAAAAAGGCAGAGGGTAGAGGCATGTTTAACCTCCACTTGCTGGGAGCCAGCCATAGGATACTGGTCTCGATTCTCCTTGTCCCGTGTGAAACCAGAGGCTGAATGCTGCCTTTGCGACATGTTTGCCGAGGCAGAGACTGCAAATGACGATCGAGAAAAGAGAGAACCTGGAAGATGGGAGTGATGGGACCACACCACCACATGCTGGGAGTTTCCTTCTACTGGTAGAGTCAACCAAATGGGTCCTCTCTTGGAATCGCAGCTGGAAGACCCCAGGACAGGTTAGTTTCAGCTCAGTGGGGCTGACTTGGGGCTTCTGGTCGCCAGAATTGGGAAAAGCTAAGAATGTATTGTCTTAGGTTGGTAATGTAGTCCAGCAGCCATAAACCACAGCCATTGAAATAATTGCAACTCATAACGACTTTGCAGGGCAGAATAGCACTGCGTCATGGGGTTTCCGAGGCTGGAAATCTTTTGGGAAAATTGCCTCATGGGCCTGTCTCAGAGTACCTGGTGGATTTGAAATGCTGACTTTTAGATAAGTCCAGCAAGGATCCCATGGGACCACCTGGGCTCCCACAGCAGCCAGGGAAGCTAATACCACCTTTCTCAGAAGTCTATAAGTTCTATAAGTGCTTGATCTGGAAGGGTGGACATTGGCCTCCATGGATTACTAGGGAGATGACCTATTTTTTCATTTTTATTTTTTTTAGGCATCACTGCCCTCTGGTGGTGGGAGTAGGAGGCCCAGCTTTTGCTCCTGTGAGCTGGAATTGAACCTCCAACCCAGTGGGCCGCAATCCCGTGCACAACCACTACGCCACCGGGGCTCAGCCCAAGATGACCAGTTTTACCAGGACTCTTCTCACCTCTTCCCTCGACAGGGGAAGGATGGGAAGTCCCAGTTGTCATCTACACCAATGGAGATTGCAGCAATTTGTCCAGGACCTGGTAGCAGTTTACTTTTTTTAAGTCATTTTATCGGGGCCTCTTGTAACATTCCACACATGAATTGTATCAGGCATATTTGTAAATATGTTGCCATCGTCATTTCCAAAACATTTTCTACTTGAGCCCTTGGCATCAGTTCCTCTTTTGCAATGTACTTTCGACATCAGACCTCATGGAAGCCAATCTAGGGCATTCTAATCCAGCCCGGTTCCCATCATAGCATCAGCGTCGTGGGTAATCTCTCTCTGAATGACACTATGTCGGCTGCAATCAGCTTCAAATACACCACAGAGCCCTTAACCAACACACCACATCTTTTGGCAAAAATGACAGCCAGACTGCTATCAAAGCCAGAGATTCCTAATTCACATTTAAGTTGGAAGGATGGAAGAAATTGCTGCAGATCAAATACTGAATTCCCTGTATACCTGCTGCCCTCAAACCCAGGTGACTGGCTGACAGCGAGCCTTTAAGGCCCAGTATTGTTTCCGTGGCTGCAATGTTTACAGAGGCTGTCTGTCACTGTCTGTTTTCACCCCTGGACATGGGTCAAGCTTTTAACTGCTGCCCATCCAGGCACCTTAGCTTCCTGTACCCATTGCTAAAGAATAAGTCTTCTCATAAAGGGAACGGTATCGCAAAATTTCCTTGATGTTACATCTCAAAGAAGCTATTCTGCTATTCAGGAAAAGATAATTCTTCACACAGAAGGAATGATAGTCACCTCACGGTTGAACCAATGCTTCCTCTGGTTCTGAAGCGCTTATTATGTGTTATCTAGCTGGACACAGTGAATAGCCCCAAGATATGCTCTTGGGACTTCAGTCAACAGTCTCCATCCAGCAACGCAGCGTGTGTGACGAGGGGATTTGAGAGTGGAGCCTTACTCTGAGGGTTTGTGCTAGACACCCTGCCACGTACATTCTGCTCACCTCACATATGAAGGAGTCTTCTTTGGATCAGTGTAAGAGAGAAATCAAGCAGGGACAGATTCTCTTTGACTCTTGACCTACTGCCAGGACTGGATCTTGAGTCTGGTCCTTTGATTTCCTCTTTGTTGTCTGCCTGTCCCAGAAGCCATCAGTGCATCCCCGAAGGTGGATTCATTTGGCTGACTTTGGACCTCTGCACTAACCAGCATGTGCCTCCTGTTGTCTGTGCTCCATCATCCTGCCTCCTGATGAGCAGTTTCCACAAGTCAGAAGACGTCTGGCTTTAACCAGATAGGACTTGACTTACCTGTTTCTCCAAGTGGGTAAGCCATTTGTTGATATGCATCTCTCTACCCGACCTGCCCCCACCGCCATCACTGACCTGGTGGGAGTAGGAAGCCCAGCCTTGCTCCCGGAGAGCTGCTGCTGGATTTGAACCGCCAATCTGTGGGCCACAGTCTGGCACACAACCACTGTGCCACCGGGGTTCAGCTTCACTTGATCTCTTTCTACGTATAAGCATCCCTGGATTTGCTTCCTGAGAGATCCCAACGTCACACACCCCATCTGCTTCTTCCCTCCCCCAACCTCAAAAAGCCAACTCCTATAGGATGAGATGCTCAGAACCTTCAAAGTGGTACCAAGCAAATCTACAAATGTGGTTCTCCTGTTGGTCTTTCCCTTCCCTGCTTCTCCCCTTGCCCTTCAAACTAAACTTCACCTTGGGAAGAATGTGGCCGGAGGTCTCTGCATCAGCTTACCCACTCTTCCCCCACCCCCCCACAGCCTCTCAATCTGGGGTCCTTCTAACCACCTCAGAGAATATGAGATTCTTCTCATGTACAATGTGAAAGATAAGAAATAAGACAGACGCATGTAAACCAGACAGTTACAACCTGCTGACCCATGGCTCACATATTCTGTCAAGTTCTTGAATAACCTGGAGGGCTCTTGGCAAATCCTAATATCAAAGACATGGTAAACATTTTACTCACTAAGAAAATGGTGGGGGGAGGGGTTGGGGGGAGCAAGAGTCGAGAACGCCACTTGGTCTTGTTATGAATATCCTCTAAAACAACTGCCTTGCTGGGTGCTAAAAATAGCACAATGAATGTCTGAAATTAGAGGAAGCTCCCAGAGAGCCCTCACATGAGTTTCTTGTTATATATTTTAAAATCATTTTACTGGGGGCTCATACAACTCATCACAATCCATCCATCCATCCATTGTGGCAAGCAAACTTATACACTTGGTGCCATCATCATTCTCAAAACATTTCCTTTTATTTGAACCCTTGATATCAGCTCCTCACTTGTCCCCTTCGTTCCCCATCCCCCTCCCTCATGAACCCTTGATAATTTATAAATCATTCTCTTTGTTCATGTCTTACACTGACTGATGCCTGCCTTTACCCACTTTTCTGCTGTCCATCCAAAGAGGAGATTATAGGTAGATCATTGTGATCGGTTGCCCCTTTGCCCCCTCACCTTCCCCTCCCTCTCCTGCTATGGCTATTCTCAATATTGGTACCAAGAGGCTTATCGGTCCTGGGTTCCCTGGGTCTCCAGCGCTTATCTGTACTACAGGGATTTATTTTCATCATTAAAAAAAACACCTCAATCATAACCAGCACCGAATCTGGGAAAGTATTGTCCTGTGAAAACACACACACACACACACACACAC